>NDGN011553570.1:0-10376 GCA_002564285.1 Tympanoctomys barrerae | reverse complement strand
AAGAAGAAGAAGAAGAAGAAGAAGAAGAAGAAGAAGAAGAAGAAGAAGAAGAAGAAGACTTTGTGTTAGGTATTGAAAATTTGATTTCCTTAAAATTCATATATTGAAACTTTGCTTCTCTAAAGCTATATTTACAGATGAGACTTATGAAGAAATAAGAATATATGGAGTAACAACTGCGATAAGTGTAAGGAGAAAAGAAAGAAGGAAGTGAAAGATAGCTAAGGTAATTTGACTAATAATTTCTATTTGCTTACTGAAAGGAGCAGTTAATGTTTAATTTTTTGACCACTTTTCATGCTTATATCTGCTAATCTGAACAACTACTTTGAAGATAACAATATGATAACCATTGTTGAATTCCTATCATCACATTTTTTGAAATTCTGTATTGTTTTAGTTTTTATATCATTTTTATTCTCTTTAAAATAAAAAAAAGTATATGAGGTGAAAGAGGTAGGGCTCTGGCTTTATAGCAAGAGATGCCAGAGTTTGAATTTTTTCTCTTTAGCATATATGCACCAGATAAAGGATACTTAGAGCATGCTAGAAGACAGTTGTGCACAAGCAGAAGAGCCTCCATTAGTAACCATGTTGGGCAGGACTATGATCTTGGTCTTCTAGCTGTTAGAACTGTAAGAAAATAAGTGGTGCATTTTCAAGCCATGCATTCTATATTTTGCTGTGGTGGCTCATGCTAGCTATTATCTCTAGAGTGGCATGTCACTATAATAACTATCTAAAAATGTGGAAGTAGATTTGCACTAGGTAATAGTTTAGAAGAGTTCTGAGGTGCAACCCAGGTATCATGGAGGGTTTATTGTTAGAAATATAGGTACATAAGGAAACTCTGGCAAGAATTCAAGAGTTAAAGAGAAGCACTATGGAGAAAGATTTTCATTTTAAAGATATATTTTTGGTTATGAACAGAAATTTGGCAGGAATAAAAGAGACTTTAAAGAAAACTCTGGTAAAATCTCACTCTTGTGTATGAGGCATAGGTTATTGGAATATTGAAAAAAAGGATTTCCTTTGTATAAAGTGACAGAACTTGGCTGACTTGTCATGGCAGGTAGAACTTACATGTGCTGGAATGGATGTTTAGCTGAGGAGAATTTGAAGCGATGTGTTGAAGGAGTGATTTGCTTTCTTCTTATAGCTTACAGTAAAATGTGAGAACAGAAAGACAAGTTGAAGGAGTTATTATGAAAAAAGGAATCAGAATCTGATCCGTGAGATTTTCAGCCTATCTACATTACAAAAAAAGAATTAGTAAAATTGTTCTGGATAAAACACTTAAGCATATGGCTGAATAACTATTTGATATATGATCATGGGCATGACTCATTTTGTAATTATCCATCTCTGCAGAATCCAGAAATAGAGATAAGATTATATTATCATAGATAGCTAAGTCACTTCAAAGAAATTATAGGCAGTCAGCCAGGGGTGGGCTGGGAAAGTCAGTGTAGAAGACAGCTGCGGCTGAAGGAAACTTTGCTGAAGTTAAGGCCTCAAAAATAAGAGGACCAGCTACACCTATGTACTTCAGCTAGTGATGAAAAGCCCTGACTGATATTCTAAACAGTCATCAGTCACCTTGGGACGGAGCAGAAAACCTCTTATCCTGCCCCTTCCAGGAAACTCTTTTCCAACCCATGTGCTCTTGCTACCTGACTTGTTTCCCAATTCAATCCCCATCAGTCAATATTACCCAAGTGCCAATACTTGTTATAATCTTATTGGGTCACCATAATTTTGTCCCTCCCCACATGCACTTTGTGACTTCCCATAATAGTACATAAGTGATGACCATATTTGTAATCTTGTTAGTTGACTAGTTTTTTCCCACTTTAAATCTGCCTCTTTTCATGACCTTCCTTCCTCAGTAAGACACCTTTGAGAAGTGAGATGGGCAGGCAACCCACTTCCTGGGCTCCCCTCTGTCCTTCTTAAACCTAAGCTTCTTTCTCTCAATTTATTCTTCCTATGCTTAACCTCTATTGTTCTTAGAATGTGTTCTTCCATTTTGGGGAATGTGAATTTAGTATTTCAGACATCTATCAGGTTGGGAGTTTCTTTCCCCTCTATCAATTTCAACAGTTACAGAACCAGTTAGAATTAAAGGGTACAGAATCAGGACTGGTTAAGGAGAGCTGGTGCATTTATGGGTTTAATGTATTGGTGCAACATTGCTATTTGCATGTGAACATGCTTAATTTTCCATTCACAAAATGGAAAAGTCAGGAGAACATCAGATTTACAAATTCCATCAGAGTTCTCAAATTTTTTTCCTGTTTCACAGGGTAGGTTTCCCTAGCCACTTGCACCTGACCGGGTAATTGTGGAATATTTCAGTTTCTATGACTCTATGGAGTAGAACACAGCCAACTTAAAGCTATAAAAGTAACACTGTCACTGTAGTGGAAGTGGAGGGCAGAACATCACACCAGAGAGGATGATTCCTGAATCTTGGGTTTGATCTTTGTAAGGTTATATCCTTGAGATTCTTCTTTTTTGGAAAGGGAATCTCAGTCCTACTCATATCCCACTCACTGTCTTTGGAATCACATAAATCTCCTTTTACAGGTTTATAGCAGAAATCAATTTTACCTCACAATGATACATACCTTGAACTAGTATCTGATTAATATTGTATAAAATTTGGCATCTTAGTCTTTATTTTTATTTGTTTATATTTTTAATCTAGGAAAAGTTTCTTTCCATTCCAGTTTTTAAAGGTATCTTTCAGCAAAGTAATGTTGGCCTACAGTTTCACTTTTTGTCACTGAGAATTTCTATCTTTATTTTCATTAGCATGTTTGTACTCTATGATGATTGCATATACCATGGGGAATTGGTATGTGTATGTAGTACATCTTAAATCTTCCTACATCTCCTTCCCTTCCCTGTTCTCACACTTCCCTCTATCTCTTGGTTCCCTTACTATTAGAAAAAGATCTGTCTTCCGTTTCCTGTTAGCCACCTTTTATTTTGCTCCTTTTTTTTTTTTTCAGAACCAAGGATTGAACTCAGGCCCTTGCACTTGCCAGGCAAGCGCTTATTGATTTGAGCTATTTCCACAGCCTCTATTTTGCTACTTAATGTATTCATACTTTCAATTTCTTACAAGAGACATAATAATAATATTTAAGCATAAAGAGCAACATAATATGCAAGCAATGTGTCTGATACATTTCACTTGCATTAGGGTCTCAATCAAGACACATCCATTGAAGTAAAATTGGTTACTGAGATGAAATAAATATATTTTGTATGTGACGTTCTATAGATTTCAGGCCAAGATCAAGTGACTCCATTTTCTTTGGGTCTTAAAGGAAGATGCCAATAGCAGTGGAGGTGGTAGGTGGTATTCAAAGCCAGGAAAACTTAGCCAGGAGAGACTAAGGTCCACAGTTCCTCTTAAGTGCATGCTCACTATGACCGAAGCATCTCGACTGTTCTCATCTCTAAAGGGTCTGCCATCTCTCAATACTGCTACCTTTAATGCCAAGTGTTCAATGCATGGACCTTGAGGGGAAACTTAGTGCAAGGCCCCCCCACACTCATCCCCATATGCATACATTGAGCCCTTACTTTCCATCATGGGTGTGTTTGAGATATGACTTTCATGGCAAAATTAAAGTTAAGTGTAACCATGAAGGTAATATTCGATCATATAATGATTAGCATTTTAATAACAAGAAAGAGGCAGAGAGAAAGTGAGAGAGAGAGAGAGAGAGAGAGAGAGAGAGAAACAGAGACAGAGACAGAAACAGAGAGATTGAGATGGAAGCACACAGAAAATTAAAGTTTATGCCAACATAGTGAAAACAGTGGCTCACTACAGGCCAAGAAGTTTTGCAATAAAATCTACCTGTCTATTATCTACTTCCTTAAGCTTAGTTTTCCATCTTCCTATACTCTAAGCAAATAAATTTGCATTATTTATATAGTTCATGGTATTTATATTATGACAACTTGAGCAGACAAGACATTATATAACACATAGACAAATAATATCTTTGTTGTTGCTATCGCTGCAATTTTACTTGCATGGCAAGAATCGAAAAGGTTTGCCTAAATTCTATAAATGTTTGTTCTTTGAGTTTCATTACTGTGCCATTTTAATAATTCTGCCCAAGGGATAGTGATGTCTGTGACTTGCAAATTTATGAAAAATGAAATAAGGATGCTGACATAGTATCTGCCTTTTTTGTGCTTGGAAGCAAACTGTTTACGAGGGGGTCCAGTTCTGTGTTCCACTTTGTTATGGGTCATATCTGGAAAGGTGCCTGTGCTCCATGAGGTAGGAAGGCTTGACCAAGATTATTGATGTTTAAATAGGGCTTGTCTGGTTGTTTATGGGGTTCAGCGAACAGCACATTGACTTTTATATTGTCTTTTTGTCTCCAGCGTAGACTTTTGCTGTGCTAAAGGTCAATCAAAGGTGATTAAGCTGCCATTCAATACCTCACATAAAAAACAGTGAGCTGAGTATATTGTTGTTAAAGTGAGAGAGATGTTGACCAGGCATAACCCCAGGAAAGGGCAGATTGCCGATTTTGTAGGTATTTGTGGCAGCACAGCATTTCAGGATCAGTGAATTCAGAAAGACTTCAGAGTTTGATGCCATGGTAGGATGGATTACTCAGACAAGACTGATGCGGATTGGTTGTCAGAGAGATCTATTTGGGTGAGTCTCTTTCTGATTGGCCCGCTTGTCAGAATGTACTATATAGCACTGAGTGATGGTGCAACTTAGCTCACTGAAGTACATTTTCTTCGAAGTACTAAAAGAACATTAAGTGCTCTGAAGAAACCATTCTGATGACTATTTGTGATCATGGGGACATAGGTGGGAATATTTTAAAAAGTTAATCAAGTTGTATTTTGATCTTTCCTATATTTTTATTTTTTCTTTTATGCTTTGATTTGTTTAAAACATAGTCCAGAAGAAAGGTGTGGCTTGCCAGCTTCCCCCACACCAATAAAAAAACACCATGAATGCATTGAAAACGATCTCCAAGCAACATGATCATGAAAGCCAACAAAAGCTTTAACACTGTGCTTACAAAAAGAGGAGAGATTCTGCAAAACCAAGTATCATTTGAAATCAGACTTAAAAAATTTTATTTAGGACGGGGTGTACAGGGTCTACAGGGTCTCACTACTAGATCCGACTCATAGTGATCCTCCTGTTTACAGCCTCCCAAGAGCTGGGATTACAGGCACATGCCACCACGCCCAGTCTCAATCACCATCTCATTGCGCCCCTGGAGTGGAGCTGGCATGTCAGGCCTGGGGAATCAAACTCCTGGCCCCTGCGTCTTCCTAAGCAGGAGCTTTAATCCGCTGAGCTATTTGGCCAGCCCTGAAATCAAACTTTTAAAAAGAAATTATTCACTCATTTTTTTTTCTAATTTTCTGTAATTTCCTACTAGCGCTGCTTTGATTCCTGGTGATGCTTTATTTTTCATTTTTACTACATGTGTCTGAGCAAAGTTAATTGAGTCAATAACTTTGTAATGGTTTTCTGTTTGTATGACTTCTAGTTTGGTTATGTAAAGTCATTTTCCTTATGTGGAGAATATGTCGATGTTTATTAATGACAGAAAATATCATAATAAAATAAGAAAACAAGAACAACAAAAGTTCCTGCAATTTCCTTGCTTGACTATAAATTTCAATTTTTGTCTGTTTAGATGTCTTATTTTATTTTATTTCTACTCAAGATTCTGTTTGTTGAAAGGTTTTTACTTTGACTTTTTTGTTTTTCTTTCACAGGAAAAACAGTTTCTCATATGTTAAGGCATTTGAACGCCTCGGTTCCCTGACCTAGGAACCTGATTTCTGATCTTCCGTGGTGTGTTTCCTTTTCACATTTTCATAATCTTTCTCAATATTTGTACTCTTAATACTTATATAGGAGCAAAAGTTGCTCTTTTTTAAAAAACAGTTCCTCCAACTTAGAAATTTCACTAACATTTTCTCAGGATTATCTTTTTTTTGTCTTGAATTTTCAATCTCTTACATTTCAAAAACCAGCTCACAATTTATGACTATTTTGCATCTTTCTTCAGCATTCCCAGACCATTACCTTATATCTCCAAGTGCTGAGGTTACATCGCTGTGCCTCAGTTTCTTCAATGTGCCAGGGGTAATACATCATGTGTCTTCTTTAAAACATTGCTTCACTGATTATTTAGATAAATACATTTTATTTAGAATAGTACATGATCTATAACAAGTGTTTGGCATGTTATACTTCTTATTCTTAAAAAAACACAGTAGGCTACATAATTTATTACAATTTCTATATTTCATTGCCTGTTAAACTTATTGTTGTTTCTAAATGTCAGAGAATGTGTTATATTTTGGTGGATCTGGACCACATACAACTATTGATGCATAGGTTCAAGCTAAACATAATGAATTCAAAAATCTGAATGTTATTAGTTTCCTGCTATTGTAAATCAATACTTGCTATAATTGATTTACAAAGGAAAATTATGTATCTGGGGTCATAGTTTGGAGCTTCCAGGTCATGAGTGGCTGGGTCCATTTCTTTGCACAGCACAAGGCAGGGTATCTTGGCAGGAGCTCCCGATGAAGCAGAACCACCTAAGTTGTGTCCAGAAAACAAAGAGAGGAAGGAAAAAGCAGGATCCAGTGATCCAACACCTCACTGGGAGGGCATATAACACTGACTAAGGACCCCCCACAAGCCCAACCCCCTGAAGGTACACACCTTCCAGTGCATGGGACCAGGCTGGAGAAAAGCATGTTCCACACGGGCCCTTAGCTCCATACCCCTTAAATGTAAGTCTTTGGAGGACATACCGCATTCAAATGATCGCGCCATTTTATTGTAATTCAAATGAATTTAATTTAATGAATATTTAAATATTCTTTTCATGAAATGCCCATAGTTCTTGGACTGGGTATTTAGGAAGAGCAATTTATGCATCTGTATTTAGAAAGTTTAGAATCTGGTAGGCAAAAAATGAATACAACCATTAAAGGGCCAGCAAAATAGCTCAGCAGACTTAGCACCTGCTTTGGCAAGTACAGGGACTAAGGATGGATATCTGTCCCACATGCTATGCCGGCTCCACCCTCAGGGCGCGCTGAGCCAGTGATTCAGTTCAGGAGTGGTGGGCACATGTGTAACTCCAGGGCTTGGGAGGCTGAAACAGGAGGATCACTAAGAGTCTGAGCTGCAAAGTGAGACCCTATACCAAATACAGAAAATGGAGAAAAACAAAGAAGAAGCAATCATTAAAAACAAAATTTTGTTTTTATGTAGAAAAACTTATGAAAATCATTCAGAAATTGACATTTTACTAGAAAACTAGAATTTTCATTACTTGTATTTACTGGGAAGAGATTGATGGGAACTAGGAAGAACAAAGTTGTAGACCAATAGAAAAATGGAAGCAAGTGTTTGGTATTATACAATTACATATCAGGGGCCCCCTAAAAATGCAAAAAATAAATAAATAAATAAATCAAGAAACAACACCTCTCTTATTTTAACAAAATATCCACAGATGGCAAACTCCAAATGCATAATGATAAATTGTAGCAATCTCATGGGTGGAGGGGTATTATTTTGAACACTATAATATTAGAATTTCTAAGCCAACCTTTACAAAGAGTATGGTCCCTGGAATCATTTGAATTGTCCAAAGATCAGCAAACTCGCACTGTACTAGGCTTGAGTAATAGCTGCCCCACTCCTCTAGCAAAGGACAGAGCCCAGTTTCCCAAGGGCAGCTGACTTTTGCTCTTTGACATTAAGCCAGGATTTTCCCAGGAAGGACTGCATCCTATTGGCACCCTATACTCTTTTACATCCGGATTCTTTGCTCACTTAATTCTATTTTTAGTTCATGGAGAGAATTGAGACTCTAACCTGACATGGTATGACCTATGACAATGAACTGAAGACTGTAAATTCCTTTGTTTACCTCTCCAGGGACTTTGAAAATATTAGCAATTTTAACATAATATTAGTATTATTTAAATATGTGTACAATTTATTTAAATTAGGAATATATTTTAACTTAATTTTTGGAATAAAACACACTATTTTACATTTCCTTGTGGATTTTTTTACTTGAAAAATTATTTCAAATAATTAATTCTGTGGTATTCATGATCGTTCATCGACATTTTATTAATAATAGAATTGATTATAAATTATGACAATATAAACTTTTTCAAAGATTATACATATCACAGATTTGTGTGAACAAAGTAATAAAAAGAGGATAAAAATCATTGTTTAAAACAATGAGGGAGCGCGGAGCTAGCTCAGTAGAATAAGCACTTGGCTGGCAAGCACGGGGTCCTGAGTTCAATCCCCAGTACCACACACACACACACACACACACACACACAAACACACAAATTTTTCCTTTGTTAATATAAATTCTAAAGTAAAATAATTGAAAATTGTATTTATCAAAATTAGTAATTATAAGTATTATAATTATAAATATATGAACACATACATTTTCAATTTTTCTCTGAACAAAATAATTTGAGATAAATAATTATAACCTAGTTTTGAGGTTTATAATTTTTCAGTTTTATCCACGTTGTCTAATTATATAACATACATACACATCTATTTTATCTCATTTTTATTAGAAAGGTAATATTCAAGTGTTAAAATTTTGCCCCCCAAAAATAAAAAAATAAAAAATAAAATAAAATTTTGCCCAATATAATAATTTTAAAGCAGTGTTTCAAAATTAACAAACATTTACTCTTAAATCACAGATGTTTCTATTTCTTAATTTATAATTACACAAATATTATCTGAAAACAATTTCCCTTTACTGTGCTTTTCTTTTACCAAGAGCAAATTCCACATATTTACATACATACATGAAATCATAAAAGTGATGTTATCATAATTAATCATATCCCTGTCATTATTTTGAGAATTGAATTCTGATGTATGACCTAATTAGTCACTCATTGTGTTAAGTAGAATACAGTAGTAGAATTTTTCTAATATCCTTAGGTCTAAAAATCTGGTTTCCTTTAAACTTGTGCATGTCTATATTTTATTTATAATATTTATCTGTGCTATTAATTTTTAATTTAAAAACAATCTAATATCCTTCACATTTTTTTCTTTCAAGTTCATCTATTTTCTCCCAGTATGTCTCTTGGACCTCTTTGTATACTTGTAAATGTGTGAAGTTTGTATTATCAAATAAATAGCAAGTACTTTTTTATATATTTGGTATATGCTTTCACTATGCAGCTTGGATTTGTAGTGATCCTCCTGTTTTCACTCTCCCAACACAGGGATTACAGGCATGTGCCACCACACCTGGTCTGGGGGTGGCTCAGCGTGCCCAGGGGGCAGTGCTGGTGCAGCTTGTTGTGCCAGAGATCAAACCCTGGTCCCTGTGCTTGCCTAAGCAGGTACTCAGTCCACTGAGCTATCTTGCCAGCCCTATAAGTACATGTTTTCATTTACTGTTTATATTTAATGTGGAACATCTTACCTCTATTAGCACATAAATAATTTATTGCACTTTTCTGTTATTTTATAGTTTTATTTTAATATCTTTAAGGAATTAAAGTTTATTGAACATAGTTCTTTCATATGCTGTGATTTATACACACATTCAAGACTGATACCTCCGTACCTTTAATGTTTGGTGGAAAATTATGCCATGTTATTTATTAATGATTACATCTGTCCTCATTGATTTATAATGAATTCTGTGACACTTTGAAACAGTATCCTTTAATGACTCTGATATTTAAATTAATTCTATTGATTTATTTTTTTTCTTTCTTTTTCTTTTTCTCTGTATTTTACAGGGTGTTTAGGGTCTCACTATTAGATCACACTCATAAAGAGCCACCTGTTTACAGCCTCCCAAGAGCTGGGATTACAGGCGTGCACCAACACACCCAGTCTCAATCACCATCTCAGCATACCCCAGGGGTGGGCCAACATGGCAAGCCTGGGGATCAAATTCCTGGCCTCTGAGCCTGCTTGCAAGTGCTTTAATCCACTGAGCTATTTGGTCGGCCCTTATCAATTTATTTTCAATTTCAGAAAATCCTTATGCTTTCTCAGTTGCTTATCTTAAGTAAATTTAACTCTTCTACAGATTATTTTTATATACATTTGAACCAACTTAGAAATTCTAAACAAAATTTTATTTATAACATTGGAAAAATTGGATCATCTTTACCTGGCCCATTTATTTCCCATGCTTATGCAGGTATTTTACATCATATTGCAAAAGTTTATCTTTTTTTTTTTTTTTTTTGGTGGAACTGGGGATTGAACTCAGACCTTTGCGCTTGCCAGGGAAGTGCTTATTCCACTGAGCCAT
>NDGN011553563.1:22202-34204 GCA_002564285.1 Tympanoctomys barrerae | reverse complement strand
AAAGAAAGAAAGAAAGATTGATTTAAAAAGCAAAGGTAAAGAAATTTAACTTTTAATTTGAGATCACTAGTCAGGTAGCAAATCTAAATAAGATGACTTAAATCAAGAGTAACAGTACAATCAGGCTTCATCTGAACACGGGTAACAAATATAATTCTATGTGTATCCGGTCTGATAACCCCATTTTCAGACTATGGCGCAGGAAATGATTGTTAAAAAAGTAAATCCAATACAGTCCAAGATGGTCACGTGAAGCACTATTTATAAAACAAACAAACTAGAAGCAGCGCTTTTCTGTCACTGCAAAAAAAGATGAAGCGAACGGCACAACAGCGGTAGTGAGGGACAGCAGGGCCATGACAGACATCAGCTGTTACTCATGTTCCCACACGGCCACTGCAGCACATCCATACAGCGGAGCAGGAAGCGTCCTCCACAGGGCCCTCACAACGTAAGGATGGACGTAAGAACAATGCCTAGGGCTAGAAGGGGGTTTGGAATGCAATACTGCAGTAAGCTGGCCTAACTTCCTATCCTAAAAAAGAAAAATGAACAAAATAGACAACCGAGAAACAGACACAGGAGGTATATAAGAGGTTCCTATATGTGTTCTGTCGGACATTATGCGTGCAGAAAGACATCTTAACGTCTTAACTGTGAAGGCAACACATGGGATTTTCCTGTACTTCCCTGTACTTCCATATATGCTAATTATCTGCAATAACTATACAGCGATTTTATAACCATAACATTATTAGTATTTTTTAAAAAACTGCAAAACAAATAAACTTTGAAAAATCTATTTTAAATAATGAGAAACAGGACAAAATATAACCAGACTGTTACTTACATCGTTCTGTTAAAAAAAAAAAAGAATATTATTAGATTTCTTACCCACCATGTCTGCAAACTATTGAGAGTTCTTGCTCAAAATTCATCTTTCTCACCCAGTCTATTCTTTTCAGTTACCTTTGTCATTTATTTATTTATTAATTTATTATTTATTATTTAGTAGTCTACAGGGTCTCACCACACAGATCAGACTTGTAGTGACCCTCCTGTTTTCAGCCTCCCAAGTGCGACAATTGTAGGTGAGTTCCATCACACCCCTGGGGCGGGGCCAGCACAGCATGCCCAGGGATTAAACCCCAGTCCCTGTGTCTTCCTAAGCAGGCACTTTAATCCACTGAGCTATTTGGTCACCCCTACCTTTGTCATTTCTATCAGCAGTTCAGCTTTATTAATGATTTATGTGTTTATCTTTTTGTGTGATTTCTTTTTTTTTTAAACTTATTTTTCATTTTAAAGGGAATAAAAATAATACAGAATTTCAACAAAAGATGATTTTCTTGGTCTTCTGAATACAGAAACAATCATGTTACAGGATAGAGTATTTGAATATCATCCTCATTCCAATGAACTCTAAACTGAACCCCAAACCGAGGAGCACAGCACAGATTCGCACTGAAGGACTGAATGACGAGTGGCTGTTGCTTTCCAGCTCTGGAGGAAAAGGGACACAGAAGGGAGCTGCTGATCTTTGTAAGACCTACGCTCTATGTTGCAGGACAGAGGAAAACTTCTCCATAAGCTCCTGAAGGTACTATTAGATTGAATACTTCATGGATTTAGCAGTGCTAGGAAATACCTCTCCACCATTAAAATCAAGCCTGCCGACTTTCCCACCACACCTAGAGTAAGCATCATTATAAGACTGCTGACACTTTGGCTTGGGAATCTTGGGTCCCCAGACCTTTCACAGTGAGGCTAGCCAATTGACAAGAAAAAGAAAGGACAAGGGGATTAAAACAATGCTATTATCTGGTACCAGAGTGCACTAATAAAATGTTTTTTTTTAATATTATAATACATTCATTTCTTTACACTGTTTTACAAATAGAAAGTCAACTCTCAGAAGAGATTCACGGCAGAACCAGATTCAGATTTTTATCTGAATGAGTTTCTTCAATACGGCTTGCTAAAGACAACCTCCCTCAGACTTCCAGAAAGAACCTGTGGTTCAGCATAGACGATATCTCCTTGAGGGTGGAATTAAGTTTTATAAAAGGAAATTGTGGATGAGTGTTTGGTACAAAATACAGCTTTTCTAGCTCGTCACTAGTGGTTTCATCAATATATTGCTTAACCATGCAGAAAATTCCACGCAGGAAGATCTCAGTATCATAGATCCAATCAGTGTTGGACTCAGTACATTCCCTGGGATGCGAACCACGCATACCATGTGCCTGGTTTGTTGTTAGGCACTGGGGTTCAAGTACCTATGTATTTCATCCTAAGTCATTTCAAGAGCTAATTCAGTGCAGACTCACAGATTATGCCCCTTGGCGTCTAGCCCTTTCTCTGAGCCTCTATGCTTGTATCAAAGATCTGCCTTGCTGGAGGAAGCTCAAGTTACTTCAGCCCCTGAAGAACACAGGTGTCTCTGCCAAAGGCCAACACGAGCCACGAGCTCGCAGGAGTATTTCATAACAACTTCTCCTTGTCCTTCCTTCCTTGTCATTTCTCCTGTCTCCAGGAATGCAGGGCAGGAATGCAGATTGGTTCCTCCCTTCTCACCCCCTCTCCCTGTCCATCCCATCCCTCCCAGCCAGAGCTCCTGACCTGACCATTCTCTCTGCTCCAGGATGGCACTGGCTGGAGACCACTGGAATGAGCTGTTTTCCATCACTGACCTGCAGAGCTTTGGGGAAAACCTGCTTTAAAGTTTACTTAGCCAGTGTTTTGATGGCGAAGAAATCACAAACTGTTGTCCTAGCCTATCGATGGCTTTCACTTGGCTTCAGACCCCAAGGTTGCTAAGCGTATTTGTTTGGACATTACGCAATTATGGGAGTTAAAGATCCTATCATGATCACTTCAGGCCTCTGATGAGCCTTCCTCTCCTTCAGCAAGGGCCTCACCTGCCTCTTTTCTAGGCTTTGTGAGTGGCCACTGGCTGGTGGGGCAGCTCGGGGTAAGCCCCTGAGCCAGCTCTCTGATCCTCCTGGGGACCTCACTGGCCTTCCTGTAACCCTACCTATTGGCCACTGTTCCTGTTAACCAATGAGACCCTGGAAGACTTGCCCTTTGGCATCCAGTGCTGACTTCGTGACTCTAAGTCATGGCTCCCAGTGTAAATGCAAAACAAGAGGCCCTTTTAAGACCCAGAGATGTTCCAGCTTCTGATCTTCACTATGTATAAATTCAATAACTTAATTTACTCAGGATTTTCTTTGAAGGGTCTGGCTTCTAGTAAAACTTAAAAGGAAAGTTCAACCTGTTCTGGAATGGATTTGGACACCAGTTGCCCATGTCACCTTCAGTAGCTTCTGGGGCCAACAGCACCTTTTCTCAGGCGCGTCCTTCCAAACAGCATCCTGGTTCTAAATACTCCTGGTTCTAAAGGTACAGAGTCAAATAAACCGGAAAAAATCTGCTTACCCTGGGAGGCAATGACATCAGTGTAATAAAGGCTCAGAGATGTTCTACAGTAAAGAAACTTGGTGGATTTTGTTTAACCAAGCCATACACAGGGCTCCTGGGACTCCCTCTCACCTCTTTGTTTTCCTCATATACATATTATGAGCTTAGAGAGGTAAGGAAAATCCTCTAAAGTAACACTCTGCAAACACAGCAGCCAAGCTCCAGAACATGGAGGAGGCCTCAAGCCCTGCTAGCTGGCCTCCAGCCCCAGGGGACCGCTTCTTAGCATTCCTCTCTTCTTGTTCCTCCCACCCCCTGTGAGTGACTCTTGAGAAACCCTAATGTGGCAATCCTTTAGGTTCAGAGAGCAGGCTCTGAGGGAAGCCACACCCGGAGATTTCTGTGATAGGGAAGAAGAATGAAGGCTTTTGTCGGAAGATGAATAGGATTCTAAATACTTCAGAGAATTATTAACCTGACCAAAGTACGCCACAGAGCATGCCGTCTCCAGTTTGCAACCAGAATGAGTGACAATAGGCAAGAGGCCAGAGGACATCTGAATTGTCATCTGCCGCAGACCACAGAAAGCAAAGATACTTCACAAGTGACTGGGTGTGGAGCCCCCAAAGTGGACCCTTTCGACGCTGAGGACGCGATCCACCAGGCCAGTGGTGGGGACCTTTTAGACATGAGTGTAAAACTGTAACCCAAAACCCACTTATGTATCGCAAAGTGCCCACACTGCAATTAAACCTGAATATGGAGGCTTTGGTTTAGAAAAGATCAACTTTAGGTTAGAAGAAAACAGAGCTTTCAATGAAATATACAGTTTTCCTTCTCTTTGCTGCATCAATACATTTTAGATATACATGATGTCAACACTTATCATGGGGAATTGGTACCTGTATGTGATAGATCTTGCGCCTCCCTTCTCCCATTCCACCCACCTCCCTTCCACTCCTCTCTCCCTCTCAACTTACAAAAGCTTTCTTTCCAATTTTCCCTTCTCTTCTCCTTTTCCTTCCCTTTCTTCTTCCCCCTCTCCTGCCTCCCTGGTTCCTCTTCCTATTTGAACTTTGCAAGGGCACAGTTGGCATTGGGGTACTTTTGCACAATGTGATCTTTGCTGCATTACCCAGGCTGATAATTTGTAAAACCTTGGCCGGAGCAACCAGGCTCAAGGGCTGACAGGGAGGGCTCCACTGTGTGCCACGTGCCAGTGACTCGCCACCAGAGTCCGCATGTGCCGGACTCTGGAACACTCACCATGTTTGCGGCTCCTTTCCAAACTGTCTCTGATCCCACTGTGGGCCATGTCAGTCCCAATCTGAAGTCTTCACAGGTGATACTGCATCCACGAAAGGATTATATTTTAATTGGCTTCTCTCTTTTTTTTTTCATATTTTTTAGGGACGGGTCTACAGGGGACTCAGGGTCTCACTACTAGATCAGACTGGTAATGATCCACCTGTTTACAGCCTCCCAAGAGCTGGGATTACAGGTGTGCATCACCATACCCAGTCTCAATTGCCATCTCAGCACACCCCAGGGATGGGACCGGTATGGCAGGCCTGGGGATTGAACCCCCAGTCCCTGTGCCTGCTTGCAGGTGCTTTAATCTGCTGAGCTATTTGGCTGGTCCTTTAATGGCTTCTCTTTACAACTACCAATAAATACACCAACTGAGGCATGCGACAGCACGTGGAGGGCATCTTACAGAGGTGTTTAATTTTCAGAGGTGTTTCAGGTCACTCAGCTTGTGAGAGACGGAAGCAGCTGTGTGACCTTGGACACTGTACCCAACAATGCTGAACCTCAAAAACTCAGTCACAAAGGAGATGACAAGGGCCTGGGGTGCAGCTCAGCAGTGATGGCCCTGGATTCAGTTCCTCGTAACACAAGAAATAATAATAAATACAAATTAAAAGATGACTATAATAATAATGCACAAAATTAAAGCAATTACCATATGTAAGTGTGGCTGGAACATAGCACACAACACATAGTAACTATTGTGACCATCATTAATATTTATTTATTCATCTCATGAATATTTATCAGGTAAAATAGCCAAAGTACTCAATGTCCACCACAGGAATGAAGGCAAATCCTCAGCCAACTGGATTTGCTGGCACTGTATGCCCTCAGCTGACTTCAGGACCTCCACTTTCTAGATCTGGTGTCTCTATCCTCTACTGCCACCAAGTATCCCTTGGGATAGTGACACTTGTGATAGTGACACGAGGCAGCCTTCTCTGAGACAACCCATGTGCCAGGCACATTCTGAGTGCCTCAGATACATCTGGCGTGCTTCAGTCTTTCGACAACCTGTGAAGTAGGCCTGGCTCTTTTCCCATTTTTAGGCAAGGAGAAGGCACAGGGAGCTTGGCTACCTGGCCCAAGCCCACACAGCAGTGGATAGCAGATGCTGGGAGTCAGACTCCAGAGCCTGTGTGTGGAACCCCATGCACCCTGTCCCTCACCCTGCAGTCACTGCTGACTGCAGACAAGGGGCAGAGGGTGCAACCTGAATAGTGAGAAAGGGTGGAAAGTGCAGGGGTGGATGCAGGTGAGGCTCAGAAGGATGCCATCTTCCGGCTGTTCTGTGGAGAACAGCCAGCTCATCACTGAGTGGGCGTGGCCTGAGCCCAGGCTAAGCCACAGGAACACTCTGTCCCAGGAGACATTGCTGGGTTGCTCCTTCCACACATGTATTAGTAGGAGGTGACAGTAGGCTGCTGCCTGGCAGTGAGTGAGGAAAGAGGGACGGCACAGCATGCAGCTGGGACACGGCTAGAGAATGCACAGCCCTACTCATGCCTTTGGGCGGCTGTTAAAGGATTTCACAACTCATACACCAGGGGGCTTTTCCTACAGCTTCAGATAACTTGGAGACTGGGAACTGGACTAGGGAGTGTCTTAGACCTCCCCTAACTTAAGATTCTGGGGTGCAGACTCCCCAGGGATGAAGCCAACACATCTGGCTGTGGAAACAACAAACAACAAGACAAACAGCAGGACACAGAGCGCATCCTCTCAGCCAGCAGCTGCCAGCAGTTGGTCCCCCAGAATCACTAATGACAGAGGAAGTTACTTGCCCCAAGCACAAGGGGTCAGCAAGGATTACAGCCAGGAATGAGGCCAAAGCCAAGTGAAACTCCTGTTCCACCTCGTCATGGGGCACCACAGGTGCTGAGGGGACAAGAAGACACTCAGACCTCTTGTCTTCTGATTCCTTCCTGTTCCAGGCCAGCCCAGCCCCAGAGCCACCTGCCATGTACTGTAGATGCATAGCGAGGTGCGCAACTTCACAAGGAGAGAAGCAAGTGCCCAGGGTCAGGGCTGGGTAGAAGGAAGGTGCCACTCAGCCACCAGGACACTGTGCAGCTTCTCCCTGATGTCCCTCCTTGCAAGCTGGGATGGAACCAGTATTGGGAACAGACTACATCCCCCCCAGCACTGAGCACTCCACCTGTGACCCTGCTGAGGAGGAAGAGAAGACAGACTCCAGAGTGGCCAAGACTTGCAAGCAAACTCTTTCTCCCTCCAAATTCTATCTCCAAACTCTGAGGGTGGCACAAGAGTAGGGCTCCAGGGACAGTTGATAGACTGAAAGTTTCACTTTGAGTCTCTCTCATAGACCTTTCTGTCAGTTCTAGGTGACTCATCCTGTACACAAGGAGGTTTTTACAAAGAAGCCAGCTTGAAGCTGTGCTTAAAGACACATCTCTGCTTACCAACTGTACTCATAGGCTGCAAGCAACTTAGACGCCTTCACAGAACAGGCTAGAAAAGTTCAGTTACCCCACAGGAGTGACACTGATGCTGATTGCTTGGTATTAGTACAACTTTAAGCTTATGGTCTTTTTAATTATGGGAAAATATGGAGCATTACTCTCTTGGGCCACTGCCTGGAGTCTGAATACCAATCTCTAACCATACACTTGAGAAAGAAGGTCTGACTCCTCTGCCTCAGGTACTTCATTTGAAAATGGAGGACATGAGAATGCTTCTTGTACCTAACACAAGTTGGGTCTCATTGTGCCCATAATCTGTGTCATCAGGGTGAGGATTTCTCTCCCCACACAGCTGGTAGATTCCTGGATGAAGTCCCCAGGCAATGCCATGAGGTGAGGTGAGCTGAGCTGAGCTGAGGTGAGATGAGGTGAGATGAGATGAAGTGAGATGAGGTGAGCTGAGATGAGGTAAGATGAGAAGCCCAGGAGGCTATTTCCCAGGTAGAGTTATGGAAGCAGAGTTGGGGAAACTGAGGAAACCATATCCAGTCTTTATGCCCCACATCATGTGGCAGAGAGGAAAGTGGAAGGAGTAATACTGAGGAGGCCATGGGAGTAACCCTTCTCTCTTAGCTACTTATGATGCAGCAAGGGCTCTTCTGCTCTCTCTGAAGCTGCACTGCATCTACACCTTTAGGTGACTCCTCTGAGCACCCCCAAAGCCTTTGACTTTGCTCCTTACATGATACTGATCAAACAGAAAGCTAGTTTAACAACAGACCCACAATTGGCCTTTCTGTGGTATTACTCATATAGAAAATTCCTCTTCATCCTTCAAAACCTTGCTCAAATATTACTGCTTCTGTAAAATCTCCACTGACCATCCCAGCCCTTAACAGAGCTCCAATCCCCCAGTCCTGAATGTTTCCTTAGGACATGTTTCAATGTACAATTTTTTTCTGACTAAAACATTTTATTTCCCTCTTTCTATCAGCATATGTTTGTGATATGTAAGCTAGGAATTCATCACAGGGAATTGGTACATACATGTGTCATATTTTGGTCCATTTACTTCTACCTCCTCTCTTATCTCCCTCTATCCAGATTCCCTTTCCGTCCCCATGTTTTCTATCTTCCTACTTCCTATATCCACTTTTTATTTTGATCTTTAAATTATTTATACTGTGAGTTTCTTACATAGAACAAGGATTTTTAACCTTTTTTTTTTTACAAATGACTCCAATTTATCCTTCTTTATGACTGAGTAGTACTCCACTATGTAGCTATAACACAGAATTTCAAATTGTTGATTTTGGTCACAAACCAAGTTGGATGAGAACTGAATCAAATTCAATGGTTAGGTTCAACATTGACCTTATGGGAAACTTTAATTTGATCTCATCCAGTTCAGTTTGCAACCAGAACTGTGGAGAGAATGAGTTTATGAACAGAGGTACTACTATATGGCTTATGTACCAGTCTCTCCCTTTAGGATGTGACCTTCTTCAATTTATTTCAATTCATTTACAATAAATTGAGAATACAATTTATTGCAATTCTGTGGGCATTGGCAATGCATATATAATTTGTCTAACAAGCTCTCAAGGAGGGCTACCACCCACTCATCCCCAATATTTGACAATGTCTAAGGACTTTTTGGTTGTCACAAATAAGAAATAGACAGGAGGAGGGCTACAGAGATCTGATGAGACAAAGATGCTGAAATTTATCCCACAATGCACAGGGCAGGACCCCCAGCTAAGCATCACCCAGCTCAAAGTATCAACAGTGCCAAGGTCAAAACTGTCTACCCCACACAGTGTTTAGCGAAGCATCACACACTCCACACTTCATACATCAGGGCCCAGCTCCTGTTGTA
Organism: Tympanoctomys barrerae; assembly: GCA_002564285.1. Classification (NCBI taxonomy): domain Eukaryota; kingdom Metazoa; phylum Chordata; class Mammalia; order Rodentia; family Octodontidae; genus Tympanoctomys; species Tympanoctomys barrerae. The sequence continues at coordinate 25,165 of NDGN011553563.1, read as the reverse complement.
AAAACTGAGCTAGGATTCTCAAATACGGGCTGTACCTCTGTAGGAGGGTCATCCCTGGTGACAGGACAGCTTCTCTTGCTCTCCTGCCTCAGCCACACCCTTTGCCTTAGCACTCCGATTGGCTGGGGCCAATGTCCACCTGCTAGCGCCTGTCTCTTGATCTAAGGCCTTTCTTACAAGCTAGAAAGTTATTTTGCCAGCACCACACAGGCCAGAGTGCTGAGGAATCAGGGCTCCTGCCCCAGCCCCAGAGTTGCACTCAGCCAATGAATGGCACTTCTGCAGGTCCCTTAGAGCCTTGAATCATGAGGGCAGAGCTAGGCTAGAAATGGAGCAGGTAAAGATCACTTTGCAGTTGCTCCCAGCCACGTGACTCTGGGCAAGTCCATTTCCTATCTGGTGCCTCACATTTCTAATGCAGGATCCAATCCTGACATCCAGTTCTAGCCCCAGCACTCAGCCTGCATGGTTCATGGCTATTTCTAGGGGAAATAACATTGACACATGTGATTTGCCCATTTTCCAGAATTTTCCTAAGGGGAATGACACGAAAAGTCACCCACAGCTTGCTACCCCACCCTCTCCTGGATTCATTCATTTCTCTACTTCCCTGCTGGTATTTCCTGTACCTCCCAAGGAGATCAAAGGACCTGAATCCTCATTCTAGAACCTTCTCCTAGAAGCCCAACCAACACAGACCAGAAGTCATACCTGTCACTTCCAAGCAGCAGCACTAACAGCCTTCCTGTGGTTCTGACACTGTTCTTTTTCTATCACTATGAGACAACTTCCCCGGGTGAGGCCCCTTCTGGGTCCCCCTGCCTCCCAGTGGAAGGAGCCCGGAGAAACCTGCAGCTGGCTTACCACCAACATGTAATGGTCACAAGAAACACACTTCTGTTGCTGAGAGCTGCTGAAGTTTGGGGGCACTTGTTACTGAAGCTTAGCCTGGAGAAAACTGACTAACACAGAGCTTCTCCTGGGGACCTTCCTAACTGACCCCATTATAGTAGACCTGCCCTTGTCACCCCCCCAAATGACAACCTTCTGTAGGCAAAATCAGAGAGCAGAACCCAGTCAGCTCCTAGAGGTTGGAGACAATTAATTACTTGCTTCCTTCCCTCTGGGAAGTGTTCTTGCAGCTCCCAGTACCTCGTGCAATGCTGGGGACTTGGAGAGCACCTGTAAACCGGGAGGTCTGCCCTGGACTGGCTGGGTGTCACCATGCGCCACAGCAGGCCAACCAACTGCTGTAGAAAACACTAATGATGATAGAGCCTGGCAGGAAGGGAAGAAAGTAATAGTCATACTGCTGTTACTCTAACCCAGGGTGACCCTGGGAAGTCCCTTCCCATCTGGAGCTTCATGTTTCCAGGGCATGCTCCAACCCTGAGATCAAGTTCTAGCCACTGCAGTCAGCTTCTGTAATGGCATAAGTTTAAAATGTCCCCTGAAAGTCTCAGGTATTTGAAAGGTATGTGATTCTAGGGGCGCTCGACTCCCCAGCAGATTCATCCATTGTGAACTCAGAGACAAATATTGGCCACTGGGGGTGTCACCAGGAAGGGATGTGCTCTTTTCTTTATTATTTCTTTAAATTTAATTTAATTTAGTTTTGAAGAGTAAAAAATGAAAGCAAGAATAAAAATCAGACACAAAGATGCAAACAGGGTAACATACAACAATACATACGTCACAGATTTTCAAGAGTAGCTGATTAACAACAGTTGATATATTATCTATATTTATCATCAAATCTGTTGTTCAGATGAACACATATAGTTATTAAAGATTTGACATATGATTATTACCACTTGCTTCTAGGAATTTCCATCAGTTTTTTGAAAATAGCAGTTACTGTGCAGAATTTTCACCTTGATGAACTTTCATATGCTGATATCTGCATCTAAGCAACTACATTGAGGACAGCAATGTGTTATACAAAAGCCATGCTCGAATGCCTGTCATCTTGGTCTTCTACTACGAAGACAACAATATGCAATATGTTAATTATTGTAACCGTTCTACCAACCTGCTTTGAAACTGTCTCATTGCTATTTCTTTATCAATAAAATTAATAAAAAAAGAAATATCTGTGCCATAAGTGAATAGCAACACTCATTGCCTAGTTCTCGAAGTTCAGGGATCCCTTTGCCTCAAGCACAAGAGGCTTTCTCTCTTTCTCTCTCTCTCTCTCTCTCTCTCTCTCTGTCCAGGGTCTCACTATGCAGCTTCACTCCTAGCTTCACTTCCATAGCTCATCTATTACACTCTGGAAGCGTATCATTTTTATCTTTTTTAGTGGCACATGTTTGTAGTAAGGATTACATTCATCATGAGGAATTCCGACATGAAAATAATACATCTTTTGTTATTGTCCCTCTTTTTTCTTCTCTTGCCTTTTTTAGAATTTATTTTAAAGAGAGTATAGTAATAACTGATATAACATTAGAAATGATACACAATTAGAAGACCAAGATGACAGGAGAGTATTCTGGTCCCCATTTGCTCCTCCTGCTGCTTCCTGTCTGCCGTGGTTAGAGCACCTCTCCCTCTCCCGGGCTGTTCTACCAGACCGGTTCTGCCTTGGGATTACCGACTTTGCGTGGAAACTGCAATCCAAAATAAGTCTTGCCTCCGCGAAGACACAGGTGCAGGCATTTTACCCAGCAATGGGAAACCGACTGACGCAGCTTCTGTGTTCAGTGAAGATAAAAATGAACTTCACATTCGCACTCCCTGCTTTATCCAGCAGCTCACACGCAGAGCTAGCTAAATCCGTCCCACAGTGTCAGGGGAGACTGTGAGCGTCCAGCTTACCAATGACTCATTTCTTTCCTCCTCTTAAGAGACTGAAAGTGAGTTGCCTGCCTCTGTCTCTCTGTCTGTCTCTGTCTCTCTCTTTGTCTCTCTCTCTCTCTCTCTCTCTCTCTCTCTCTATATATATATATATATATATATAT
>NDGN011553562.1:5882-18105 GCA_002564285.1 Tympanoctomys barrerae | reverse complement strand
TGGTATTAGGGATTGAACTCAGAACTCTGTCCTTGCCAGGCAGGCGCTTATTCTACTGAGCTATTTCCCCTGCCCGAAAACATGTTTCTTCTCTTTAAAGATCATTGCTGTGGGGTTGGGGAGATAAGAAGTCCTGAGTTCAAGACCCAGTAAAAAACACATTGCTGTGAAATTTTATCTCCTAAAGATTTAACTGCATTATTAATTTTAAGACAAAGGACTCGTGTTGAATCTCAACCTGAGATGAATTTTAATGATTCTGTTGTAATGGAGAATCTTGATTTTCTTTTTCTCTGTGGGGTACAGGGGGTATTTCTCTAACTCTTTGTTAATTTTCAGGGTAATCTGAAGTTATCAAAAAACCAACTATGAAGAAATATTTATTTTCTTGGTTTATTTGTGTTTTTTTCTTTGCTATTTATTTATTTGTTTATTTGTTTGATTTTTGTGATGGGATCTCCTTATGTTGTTTAGACTGACCTTGATCTCACTGTGTAGCCCAGCTTTCTCTCCACATGTGGAGATCTACCTGCTTCAGCCTTCTGAGAGCTGGTGCTACAGAGACGTACCAATATGCCTGCCAATCACTAAAATATAAATTATAAAATTTAGTGGAATTCCAATGATATTATCATAAAAAACAAAGAGGTAAGTTGTGGACTTTAGATAATATATGTACAAAGTATAAAATAGTTCAGATGCATAGAGTAAGGGTGTGCTAGAGTTTATGTTGGCTTGTGGAGTCAGTTGTTAAATATTAGATCAATGTGAACATTACAATTTTATAGTAAAGGAAATATGACTTTTACTAGTAGCAAGTATATCAAATAATAAAACTATTAATATATCAAAATAGAATAAATGTTTTGTCATACCACTAATTGTTTATTTTTGCAATAATTCCTTCACTAAATATAATATAATAAATTAACAGTCGTAAGTTTTTGTTAAAAATGAGTACATGCCTTTTGTATTTTAGACTGCTTAAAAAATCATATATAAGATTTTATTTAATGTGAACACCAGTTTTTTTCACTGGGAAACTGCAGGTAGTACTTATTTTCAAGACATGTATTTATAGCTAATTACAATCATCTTTTTATTTCATATTTTTATATATTTAATATGTCAAGAATTATATTAAGCATACTAGTAACTCAGTTCTCAAATTTATGTATTTTATTCATTTTATAGAACTATTAAAGGTAAAATGAGATTAAAATTTCCTGGTGTAATATAGCTAATAATTTGTAGGACTGTAGTTTTTCCCAGTTTTTCAAATTTATTTTTCCAATGAAGAATCTTACCATTCACATTAAGCTAAGATATTGTTATTATTTACATTAAACATAACTCAAGAAATTTCTATTGCTATTCACATCATACATTCTGGAGCCCCAAACTAAGTCTGACTCACAAATACATAGATACTTTTTATGGAACGAGAGGCAAGCAGGTATCTTCCTAGAAGCAGTATGATTTTTTCTTTGCAAAAAGATTTGTGTCTATTTTTAAAAATGAGGACATAGCTTAAAGATTTAAATTGTGAACTGCGGATCAACTGCATATATTCACATACTCTTCACCATCTACACATTTGCCCAATGTAGGGCATCATGAAGTTCTGCTTGAAAAGAACTTTGAGCATTGCATCATTTAAGTATGGTTAAATCCTTTTTTGATTTAGTGCATGAAATCTGTGATAAACCCTGAAGCAGATTAAGGTATCCTGTTTGATTGAGAAACAGATAATATACCACGTAAGTTTTGGTTTTTAAAACATCACAATGTTCTTAAAAATTAATATAAAGTTCATTCATCTTTACTTTCTATCTTTTCTGTTTCAGGAGACTGACCCAAGCTTTTATAATGAGCTGAGTCCTCAGCCCTGCCTTCACTTTTTATTTTAAAACAGGATTTTCTTCCTTGTTGATTTTCCCAGAATATGCCCAAGCTTTGCAGTTCCTGTCTCAGCTTCACCGGATGCTTATATTAAAAATATTGAAAATATGTGACACCACAACCAGTTTGAATACAGTTACTCTTCAAATGTCACAAGTGCTGTGTGATCACTCTACAGATGCAACTTTTTGACGTTGAGTATTCAAATTGCATTCTCATGTTACAGGATGAATACCCAACCCGCTTTGTTCCTTCTTGCAAATGAGTCCCAATATGTAGCTCATATTTGTTTGCAACCCTCCACATTCTTCTCCATGTCACTTGTTTGTATTTTTGTCATGCTGGTCTTATGTTTATTTTACTTCCCAGTGCTTTCTCAGGCATGCTGTCTCATGTAAACCCAATCATTATTCTCTTGGTAGTTGAAATGGTATGATGACCATGTAATCATCTTTTAAGTGGAAAACACAAACTTTGTACAACTAGCTAATGTTAAAGATGGTAAATTTATAATGAAAGCAACGCATATAATGTTGAGATAATTTTATGGAATTTGTACACAAGAAGATTAGGAATTGCTGTGAAAACACTTTTCTGAAAATCAATAAGTATGTTCAACAAATATTACAAAAATTTGGCAAAAATCATTTACAGGAAGTAGAGGAATCAATAGATTCTTTGAAAACCATAATTATTTACAGCAGGATTGAGGAAGTGAGAAAAATGCCCTACAAGGCAGAACATCAATTATTAGATGATATATAGGTTTTAGGAGTATTAATATTCCATGTGATAACAAGATATTTATAGTTTACAATACATGTCCTCACACAAACCTATAATAGATATCCATGGTAGACTTATTTATAACTTCCAAAATTTAAAATCAGTGAAGCGGGGCCAGCAAGATAGCTCAGTGGACTAAAGCGCTTGCTTAGGCTAGCTTAGGCAAAGTGCAGGGACCGCAGTTCCATCCCCAGCACCACATGCCCCACCAGCCTCACCCCCAGGGTGGGCTGAGCAGACCAGAGTTCCAGGGTGGTGAACAAGCCTGTAATCCCAGCACTGGGCAGGCTGAAAGCAGGAGGATCTCCGTGAGTCCAAGCTGAGTAGCAAGACCTTGTAACAACCAAATACATTAAAAGTAAATAAAAATTTAAAAAATATAATATCAACCAAGCTATGTTTCAGTAGCTAAGTGGATAAACACTGGTATACACAGATACTGGCGTAATATTCACCACTTAAAAGAAATGAGTTCTCAAGCTGTAAAAGAACACGGAAGAAACTAAAATATTAGTCAGTAACTTTAGTCAACTATCTCAAGCATAAATAATGATTTCATATAACAGCTAGAGATTAACATTTGTATCTGTACTGGCTTGTACTATATAGATCTTTGGTTATTCTTCAAAATAAATGCCTGTATTTTAAAGTTAAAAAAAACAGACAAACAAATAGATCACATACATATTTGCATAAAAATGCCAGCCTAAATAGCCCATAGTGGTTCAATTGCATGACATTCTGGGAAAGGTAAAACTGTAGAATCAGTAAAATATAAAAATATAAATGCTAGTCAGGACTTCAAGGGTGAGAAAAGAAGATTTGTTGGAGCACAGAGAATTCAACCTAGATACTGAAATAAAAATAAGGTTATTGCCTTCCATATGGACAAGATTCAGACATGAGAAGATAAAGTAAGAATCTTGAGAAAAGCAAATGGTTTTTGGCCTTTCTGATTAAAACATTGAAGAAGTTGTTTGCTAATGAATCCTGCATTTGTTGATTACCTATGTTTTCTTTCCTTGCTAGTGGTTAACAATGCCAGTCAAGAACTCTGTCTTGCTAAGAATTGTAAACCTTCTACATCCACACATGTAGCCCATCTGTATAGTGATGAACATTTCATGTATTAAAAGGATAGGAGATATAGATCATTTTGACCTCATTTGTCTTGACAATAGAAAAGACTGTGAACTGTCTGTTCCCTTTAACTGATGACACAGAATGATTCTAAATATATTGCTACCAATCCCTTGACATATGCTGTCTATGAAAGAGTACACATTTTATCCTCAGTTTTCAATTTGTGTAAATAAAACACTGTCAATACTATCTGTATTACGTATCATTTTGCTTTATAGACAGCTTAGCTTCTACAAATATCCTCCTGGCATTTTCTAGATTTCTTCTATTTCTATGTCACAAGCAACAGTATGCATAAATATCAAAATATTGGAAGAGGTACCTAGTGTGTTTGACATAACTATGAAGGCTATGTAAAGAAAGTAGTTTACCTTACTTAGTTGTATATTTTCAATTCATTCAATATTTAATTTATTGCATGACACCACACCAGATTCCTATTTGAATAGATGCAAAAGAAAATCTCGAAGAAAACATCTTCTCTCTTTCTAATACAAATGAAACATTTTATTAAATAGAGAAATAAGTTTATAATTAATAGTTCTTAGAACAATCTTTCTCAATAATTGCAAGCTATTTCTCAATTAAAGGTTAAGCATTTCACCCAGAGATCTCAGCTTGCTTTGACTTTTATATGCTATATATCACTGTCGACTGGAGAACTGTCTAATATTATGCCAAATGTTTCAACACAATGCAGGCATTTGAAGCTATGAATAGCATTAGCAAAATTACATTAAACATAGTCAGTCATTACTAGAATAAGCGCACTTTTTCTCAGCATGAATAATTTGTGGTATATGCATACAATGGGTTTTATTTTATTTCCACCAACCTGAACTGTAAAATCTTACCTGTCCCTCAGGTTTTCACACTTTGCATTAGAGAAGATCTTATATCTTATATAAATGTGAAGTCTTATAAAGATTGATGTATTTATTTGTAAAGAAAAGAATACATCATTTCCTTTAATTATTCTAAATTATAGTAATATCGAATATACATCTGATAGTTAATTGCAGTATCAGTTTTATCAAAAATTAAAAATTTTAATTATCAGCTATTCAATACAGAATTTTATAGCATAAATTTGTAAAAACAAGTGTCCGTAATAAAACTAAGATGATTTCATGAGTGTTTATCTCTCTGTCCATATTATCGCAAAAACATTGCATAAGTTTTATATGTCTGTATATTGAGACCCTGATACTTCAGTTCTCTTTCTTTTCAATTCTGTTAAACTTCCATTCAAGGAGTTAGTTTCATTATTTTTAAATAGAAAATGTAATGGGCCTATGCTTCTTACAAAAAATCAATTATAGATTTTATCTGCTGACAATGCTTTAACAAAATGTAATTTAATTCATCAAATCCACTAGCTTCGCACATTTTAGGGACATCCTCGTCTTACTCTTAGTGTTACGTGCAAGTAATTTTTTTCTTAGTATTTTTTTTTCTAAGGGAAGGGTCTACACGGTGTTCAGGGCCTCACTACTAGATCAGACTCAGAGTGATCCACCTATTTACAGCCTCCTAAGAGCTGGGATTACAGGCACCCAAGTCTCAATCACCATCTCAGCGCGCCCCGGGGTCAGGGCAAGCAGGGCAGGCCTGGGGTTTGAACTCCTGGCCCCTGTGCCTGATGGCAGGCCTATACTTGCTGATAATAAATATTTCATAGCACTTTGTTTATCCCTTTCATAAACATATATACATATTACCAAAACATCAATACTTTTGATGCTTTAATAATTAAAATGTGAACTTTTAATTCCAATATGTTTTATCAATGGTCAACAAAATAATTCATTAAAATGCAAAGCCTAGGAGCAAGATGCAATGCTTAGCCAAACAATACTTTGTGGCTTTCTATCATGGCTTATACCTAAAATGGCCCCAGTAGTCACAAGTGTTTGCAGCTGACAAGGATTTAGGAAGTGATGAGGGTACAGGGGCTTGTATCTTTCTGGGTAGATAAATATGCTGAGGAGGTCATAAGTTGATAGCATTACTGGGTCTTAATGGAATAAGAAGTGGAACCTGATTTATAGGATTTTCACCTTGGGAATATCTGGTCACATGAATTCTATTCTTTGGCCTTTTCTCTTTTGCTTCCTGGATGTCATCACAGGAAAGTGGCAGAATGCAGAGCCCCTGGACATGATGTGTCCTGCTTGTCACAGATCTAAATCTATGGACCATCTGACCATGGACTGAAACCACAGTAACCGTGTCCTCCTGCAAGATGCTTACTGCAGGACTTTGTTGCAGTGTGGACACGCTAGGTCGCTAGCTCTTAAAATGAGGAGAACAATAGCTAGTCCTTCAATCCTGGGGTCTCCTCAGTCTAATTCTATGAGCAGAGGCTTGTCCATGTAAAACTGCAAATTGTGCATCCTATTTAATCATAAAAAGAAAAAGAAATCACAGCAGGTACATGTTTGACCAAAACTTTCTATAAATCAAATATATATGAATATTTTACACAAATTAGTTTTAGTGTTAGAATAGTTATTCCAAAATTAGTGTATAGCTCTTTAAGGGAAAATGTCTTCCATATTACATTCCGTTTCTCAAACAGAATAGTTTTTTCTCACACTTGTTTTTTCCTCAGCTGGTTTGAAATGTGATGGTGAAAGATGTTATCATTTTCATATACAAAGCCAGGAGTAATTGACTCTGTTCTGCGGAATATGATGTATTCACCATCTCTTATTTTGTTATCTCGGTCGTCTGATGGTGTGTTTTGTAAAACAGGCAAAGTGCAGCTGTCTCTAATATGAATTACAGCTTAGAGGGTCATAGAGACTTCATTTGAGTAAAAAATGCATCTACTAAAGTTGAATAAGCTTTCTTTAGCTTTCCATTTGCATGCTGATATCTACCCAGGTGCCATATTTATAATTCTGGATGGTTATTCCATACTTTTTCAGATAGCAACTCTGTCTCACATGGCAAAGGTGTACATTGTTTACAATGGAGGAACATCAATTCTTTCAAACATCAGAATTAATTTACTGTGACTTTTTTCTCATTCTGTCTTACTGTTTCTGTTCTGTTAGGCAGGATTAAATGTTTCTACATTTACTTATTCTGTCTGTGTTTGCCTGAAAAATCCAATGAGAAAGCACTGAGAAAACAAGAATAACTGAAATGAGAATGGGAGGAAGTGGAAATATTAGCTATCATCTTGACTTATCTGACCTAAAAAGTATCTAAATGAGATTAATTATAATCTCCTCAGCAAATGAAAATTGATAGCTCCTCTTAATTGCAACTTAACCAATATATCTGAGGACACATCTCTCTCTACAGATAAATAGATACGTAGCTAAGTAGAGAGATGTAAGTCTAGATCTGTCTACGTATCTATGTATGTATGCATGTATGTATATATGTATGTATCTATCTATCTATCTATCCATCTATCTATCTATCTATCTATAGATCTCCCTTACCAGGAGTACATTGTAAGAAATTGCTTCTGAGGATATTTAGTCACCCTGTGATCATTGCAAATTATACTTAAATAAATTAAAATAGATAAAATATTTTCTGTTGACTTTTTTTGAAATGATCATTATACTCCCAACCTACAGTGGACTGATACATCATTATACCTTGTGTATATCTACAGATATAGATGTAGATGATGCAGATATAGATACAGATATCAGAGACATAGATATTTGCATGCACATGTATCCAGATATGTAATTGCAGATGCAGGTGTTCTCTCTTCTGTAACAGTAGGCTCTATTCTACTTCAACAGCTCCTCATATCTCGTTAGATTGTCACTTCATTCTTTTCCAGAGACATTTCCAATGATTTTACTAATACCATTAAATATGCTAAGGTATTACATTTGAAAAAACTATGCTCTAAATTGCAGCCCTTCATTTTTGAAGGATCATTTATAATATTTTTCTCTAGCGCTTTAGCAAAATTGCAGTATTCTAAAAAATATTCCTTTTCTGTCACATGTAGCTTTCCAGCAATCATTTTTGCCATCTTATACGCTATTTACTGTGATTGTCTTATGTCACTTAATGCATTCTACTATAATAAGAATGAATCATAATTTTCATCCTTTAAAATACTGACACATAATTTATACCACGTGCACCTCCTCACTGTAACAGTTTTAAAGATTATACTTTGGTGCCTCATAGTACGTTCACAAAGATGTGCGTCCACCATCATACCCTACTACCAAAACATTTTTACCTCTCGAAAATAAAATATGTTTTCCAATAAAAAGTCACTCCAGCTTGACCCCCTTCAGGTTGAGTAACTATTATTTTGCTCTTTGAGTTTATAGGTTTTTCTCTTCATATAAATGTTAGAAAATTATGAGAATTAAAAAAAATATTTGTCCAGGTTTGCAGGATATAAAGTTGATATTCCTTATGGGGAGTGGGTGTGTGATACATATTAATTCATTTCATTTTTCATTCATTTCCCTTCTCTTCCTTCTCCTCTTCTTCCATTTATTGATGCTTTTGAAAAGATCTAACCCCCGTCTCTGATTATCATTTGTTTTGCTACCTAATTGTATATTTTATTTTTCTCACATAAGACACCTTCTGAGATTTTTAAGCTTTGTGTTTGACTTACTTGCTTAAAAATATGCCCTCAAGAGGCATGCAACGTCCTTCAAATGACTCAAGTTTTTATCCCTTAAGAGCAGACTAGTACTCTATGGTGTATACAAAACACATTTTTTAAAATCTATTCCTCTGTTCATGTACATATAAGCTCTTTTGAAGATTAAACTATCATGAGTTATCCTACATGGCGAGCCATCCACTGCCTGGCCACTGACAAAGTCACATTAAGCTTGGAAAATCTGAAAAGCAGAGCATCACACGGATGTGCCCCCATGAACCCACTGGGGGCTCTTAGGCTCATGATTTGCATGAGGAAATGCTCACAATTAATCATGCAAGGCTTTGACATAAGATAAAAAAGTGCAGTGAGTTATTTCAGAGACTGACTCTGTGCCTCCTACCTTTTTAGTCTGCAAACAGGGATAAAATTAAGTCAAAAATGTTCAATAATAACAGGGAAGTTTACAGTCAAGATCTTTTAATTTTTTTAAAAGACTATGTGATAGTATTAGAATAGAAAAATTACAAATGATGCACAATGTCACTAAACAGAATAATATGAATTTCACAGTATTTGTCGTAATGCATAGGGTTCTCTTTCAGCTAATTATTTATGTTACCACACACATGCATGTGAAATTGACAAAAGAAAGAAAAAGAAAGAAATATATAAGAAATTAAGGAGAAATAAAGGACCAAGAATTGAAAAAAGAAGACAAAACAAATTAAGCATTAACTGTTCCTTTCACCAGAAGAGCACAGATCCACAGCAGTTCTTCAAGAATCCTGTTTATGTACTAGACAATTCTTTCCCCACTCCCTCCCCCGTCCTTCCCCTCTACTTGGTAATTCCTTCCTTTTGAACAGGTTCATCCTTCATCCCAGTATCTATTGTACCCTTCAGATTTTATTTTCTCTTCCAGGTTTTCACACTAAGGAGACAACGCTATGCTTGCATGTGCAGGTGTGATTTATTTCACTTACAGATATGCATCCATTTCCCAATAAACGTCTCAAATTTATCCTTTTATAGCTTAATGATACTCCATTGTGTAGAAATACCACATCTTCTCTACCTGTTCCTCAGTTGATGGGAATTTGGGTTGTTTCCAAGATTTGGATATAACAAATTGCGCTACTAGAAACATGCGTGGGATATAACACTGTGGTCTGATGCTTTTAGTTCTTCTGGAAAAAATACCCAGGAGGGGAATAACTACATTGAAAAAAACCTCTAATTCCATCTTTCTAGGGAATCTCCACACCGATTTCCACAGCGGTTGGACCAGCCTTCACTCCTACCAACAATGAAGACGTTTCCTTTCTTCCCAGTGCCGCTCTAGCATTTATTATTGGCTGAATTCTTGATGCTAGCCATTCTCTCTGAGGGGTGATGTCATCTCAGTGTTATTTAAATTTCCATTTCTCGAATGACCAATGGCATTGATTTTTTTTTTTTTTCATGTATTTACTCGCCACTTGTATTTCTTCCTCTAAGGAGTTACATTCACCTCAGATACCCATTTTTGGTTTGGGTCTTTGAAATTGGGGGGCTCGGTACTTTTTAATTTTATATGTTCTTGATAGAAGGCCTTCGTTGGAGGAACACTGGGCTATAACTTTTCCTCAGTTCATAGGTTTTGTTTGTACAGAGTCAAGATCTTGACGCAATGAGAAAATACCCCTGAGGCCTGAGAGCTGCCATAGGGCAGAAAGAGTCAGAATAGAAAGAACAATAGTGAAGTTCCATGTCTACTCCTAGCAAATTCTGCATACTTGTATTGATCAAAATTTAGATTGTTTCTCACTTATAGAGGAAAAGCCACGTTTGTTCTTTTCTTTTCTTGTTTTAGTGTATTAGGTATAGGGTCTCACTACACAGCTTGGATTCATAGTGATAGTCCCATTTTCAGCCTCCCCAGAACTGGGATTACAGGTGTGCACCACAACCAAGCCCAGTCCTGGGGTTGGGCTGGCAAGGCATGACATGTCTGGGATCGATGTTGATCTTTTCATAAAGAAAATCGAATGCAATCATTCGTGTATAAATAAAGGTTACTGATTTGCTCAGGGTTGAAGAGACCCACTCTTCTCCCCACTAACTCCACTATGTATCTCTTAGTCTTCCTTACCCACTTTCTTCTCTCTTTGGCTGTTCCCAGGAGGCTGAGGCTAGACCTCAACACCGCTATGATCATGGATACCCATGTATCACTGCAATACAATGCCTTTAATATTTTGCTGACCTTAACTAGAAGGAAAATATCTGATCAAATACAATTTCTAGATTTAGTGTCGTGAGAAATCTCTGTACTAATTTTTATAGTGGTTGTACTCTTTTGCATTCCTACCAATAATATAGGAGGGTTCCTTATAATTCACAGCCTCCCCAGCATTTATGATTTTATTTTTAATGAGTTTGTCTTCTTTTTATTAGCATTAATAAGTTTGATTTCATCTACATCATACTATATATACACAATTCTCATTTTTGTTTTAAAATATTCCATTATGTCTACATATAATATTTTATTCATCCATTCATTAACTGATGAACTTTCTGCAATCTCGGCCATTCTTAATATCGTGCTAAGCTTCACTGCGTGCCGACCTGGCTGGTTTGGGAGCTCCCTAATCAGTGGAGCACACCTCTGAGTGTGTCTGAGTGGCTCACGCTGGTGGGACAGTGTTCTATACCTGTCACCAGCTCTGTTCTCTGGGTCATTGTCCCCCTGCTCAAGGCCACTTTGAGCTATGCAGATGTACTCCACTACACCTTTGCATGCCGATGTTTCTGCTTCACACCCAGGAAGCTCTGGACAGAATGCCCTGCCTAGAACACAAGTTGTTTAAAGCTCTCCTTCTGCAAAGTGTGGGTTGTGGATACTGTGACCCAGCAATCGGGAATCTCCCTAATACACTAAATGCTCATTCTACTTCTTGGGAACTCTTTCACATTCTGTTATTTGATTCATAGTGGATTTACTGTGTTTCCCAAAAGTCTATGTGTGTGAATGTGGCTCCTTAATAATGCAGTTCAGGGACACTCAGTCCAACAGGAGGCAGAGCTCTCAGTAGCAGGCTGCATCTCGCTTGGGAGAGTGGATGAACTTTCCTGTAAGTCCAGCCCTTTCCCTCTCACCCTCATATCCTCTCTGCCTTTCCACTTGATGCATCCCAAGCAGCACATGGCATTTAGCAGAAGCCAAGTAGGTGTCAGAATCATGCTGCTGGACTTCACAGCATCCAGAAGTGTGTTCAAAATAAACTTACTCTTTTTAGAGTTCATCCTAGGAAATTATGTTGCAGACTGAGACACATAGTCCTATATATTAAAAAAATGAGCACAAATAACTTCTTATGATTGTTTTCTTTAAACCTGTCAATTATTTTATTTGTGCAATGCATTTCATGTTGTTACATGAATTTTAGTCTAAAACGTATTAGAAATTTAGGGAAATAGGAACTTTGCCATTTATATAATTTATGACACATCTACATTTTCACCATGTATAGAAATGCAGTTGTGTGTACTGTAACACATGTAGTACAAAAATTAACCCCCTTGTAGTTTAACTACAAACTTCCAGAACTAAATTATATGATGGAAATAGTTAAGTTTGTATTAGATAGGTGTGAAGGATAAAGTTCATCCACACAAATACAAGGTTTCTCATAAAAGTATGGCAAGCGGTTCAGAAAATGTATTTAAGTGATTTGTATGATCTCCCTAGTGGTGATGAGAGAGAGAGAGAGAGAGAGAGAGAGAGAGAGAGAGAGA
>NDGN011553555.1:5906-35056 GCA_002564285.1 Tympanoctomys barrerae | reverse complement strand
AGTGACCTTCCTCCAGGTAAGCTCTCCCTCCTGAAGTTTCTACCACCTCCCGCCCTGTAGTCCACTCAGCTATGAACCCATCAATGGATTAATCCAGGGTTGCAAGCAGAGTCCTTTTAATCCAATAATTTCCACAAGTTCCCATCTCTAAATGCTGCTGTGTTGGGGACCAAGGTTGCAACCCATGTGCTTTTGGGGAACATTTCAGAGCCAAACCATAGCATATAGTGTTTACATTGTATTAGGTATTATAAGCAACACAGAGATAGATGATTTAAAGAATACAGGAGAATATGTTCAGTCTGTATGCAAATCCAACATCATTTACATAAGGAGACTTGAACTTCTACAGATTTTGGCATTAGAGGGCCTGTGGGACAAATCTGCTACAGATACCAAGGAACAACTATAATTCTAAAATGAGTTAGATAGACTTCTTGCTTGGGATTTGCATACACTGAGCTACATGGAAACAAATAGGGCGCAGGTCAGGACATTGATGGGCCCAAGCTTTGGAAAGGAGGATCTGGCCTGAGGTAGAGGGCATGTGAGGCTGTCTAGGATTGTCTTATACAGAGCCTTGGGGAAGGTCAGTACCCACTTGCTGGGGCTCAGGACCATAGCATTTGATGTTTCATGAAAGCTCCCAGGCAATGAACCTCTACTTTCATTGATCAGATCTTCTTGGAGTAAAGAGACATCCTCCTTGGAAGAAAATTCTGGAGATGGATCATAGACATAGTCTTCTTGGGGATCTGCCTTCCCCCACTGCTGTGTTATTTAAATGACATCAGAGGAAATGTAGGGCACCCAGTTGGGGTACCCACCCTGGGATACCATGTTTTTTCCTGTGGGAACCTTTTTTCCGCTTCTCTTGCTTTTCTCTTGTAGGGTCTGGGATTGTGTTTTGTTAGCAGGGTAGATCCTTTGCTCCTCTGTGGAGGATGGCAAAATATGGGGCTCTCATCAGCAAGGGGAGTAAGAGCAGCCAGGAGAGGCCTGCTGACCCCTTGCCCTTGTTACTGCAGCCCAGGCTCCACAAGAAACTGGCCTGGCCACTATCACCCCCAGACACCTGGTCTCAGCATCAATTGCAGTAGACAGAGGCCACAGGATGGGCCACAGTGATTCATCACTGTCAGGGCTGCCCTGAGCTCAGGGACCTGCTAATCCAGCACTGCCAGTTTGTCTCCAGGAAGAGCCTGGAGAGGCTGCCAGAATCCCATTGCCCCAGCTCTTTGTTTTACATGCAGGGAGGATCGGCGCGCCAGTACCCTCCGCTATGGACTTAGAATGGCAAAAAGGCTTGCTCGAGGTCACCTGGTGGAGAGCAGCAGAAGGTCACCTGGAAACACAGCCTACCCGCCTTTCCCGCAGCAGGCCTCTCTCCATCGCATTCCCTGCCTCCTGCCTGAAGCCCACTTCCAACGTCTGTCCTTCGGCCCAACCCATTACAGTCATCAGTGTAGGTACACAGGTGTGGCTCACTGTCCCCTGACTTTTTAAGTCTGCCAAGAAATGGGTATTTCTTCAGAATCAATCATGGGGAGCAGAAGGAAGTTTCCTGGTGCTCTCTACCTGGTGTTGTTGCCATCAGGCCAGCCACTCTGAGTTGACATCAGGATCCCTGCTTCCTGCTGCTGCGTCTCCCTTTCTGCTCCCCTGGGCTTCTCCCAAAGCACTCATCATGCCCTGTCACCTTGTCTGGAGGGAGTGTCAGCAGGCCACTGTCTTCACATGGGCACAGACACATGGAGCTGGGCCTCAAGCATCTGTACTCTCTGCTCCGTGGTGTGTGGTATCGCATTGCTCAACAAAAAGGTTAAGAACAGAAAATAACAAAGTAGCAAAGACTTATGTGGGATCCTGATAATCCTTGTCTCCCCTTTAAAATTTTATGTATTTTGCATTACTAGAGTTTGAATCAGGGCTTTCACACTGAGTTACACTTAGCTCTTTTTTCTATTTTTATGTTGAGACAAGGTTTCACTAAAGCTGCTACATGGTCTAGGCTGGGCTTGAAATTGAGATTGTCCTGTGTCAGAGTGCTGGGATTACAGACATGTGCTGTCATTGTTGGATTTTTCTTCTTCCTTTTGGTGCTGGGGATGGAACTCACGGCCTTGCATCTGCTAGGCAAGCTCTCTACTGCTGAGCTACATCCCCAGGGCCTAAGTTCCCAAGACATTTCTAGAGGTGAAACTGGAGCATGCACTAGCAGTCTTTGATTTGGAGTAAGTACAGTCTCACATTCTTTCAGCTGGCCCTGGTTCACCATGCATAAGGGTAGCATGGGAATTCCAACCAGGCGCTGTCCTCATACCTGTAGCCCTCTAACAGGCTGGTGGGTCATTGTTGGGATGATGCCTATTAGTGAGGATAAAGTCTAAGAGGATGGTGGTCACCACCTAGCCAGGATGGGACAGAGCTGGAATCTTAGCTAGGACTTGGCAAGTGCCCTAATACCTGATCGTGTTTTCCTGACAAGTTCTATTTCCCTACCGAGGGCAGGCACACAGTGGTAAGACTTACAGTGAACGATCATACTCCTCTAGCTAAAACTGATCAGCACCCAGCCTGTTCCAGGCATTGTGTTGTGTGCTTTAGATGGAGCTTATTTTCTTTTAATCCTTACAGCAGCCACCTGTGGTAGATACTACTCTTATCTGCTTTACAAATAACCGACTCTCTATAAAAGCCATCTTTATTCATCTCAGCAGTCTATTTACATGGATTCAAAAATAAGGCTCAGGGAAAGCAATCAATTTGCCTAACGTCCACATAGCTGATAAGTGGTAGAACTAACAGCTGAATCATGGTCAGCTTGACTCTACTGTCCTGTCTTTTTTTCCTTTCACTGTATTTTCAGTAAGTGTCTGTGGTGTACTAAACTGATAGAATCAGCATCCTAAAGCACTGCCATAGGCTGGAATGCAGAACCAATCCCCAGTGATACATGAAAGCCATCATATTTAGCAGAAGTACACAGGAGAGGTTTACCTGTCCATCCAAAGGTCTGTCCACCCATCCACCCATGCATCCAGCTCCATCTGATCAGCAACTTAGCTACCTCTGTATCCATGGCAACATCATAAGGTTGGCTAGAGAGCCATGCCCACCACATAAGGGTGGGTAGGCGAGGTTCAGGGAGGACATATCAATAATCTCCCCCATGCCCATTCCATGCTGATCAGATCAGTTGCAGGACACAGTATTTTTCCTCTGGCTCATTGAAATGAGAAAGAAATGGTAGTATTTTATTTGCAGGAATACCTGAAACAACTGGGACTATATATAAAAAAAAAACAACAACAGATTTTCTTAGAGTAATTTTAGGTTCATAATGAGATTGAGTGAAAGTACAGGGATTTCCTAGGGACTCCCTGCCCTCACGTACAGAGGCCTCCCTGACTGTCAGTGGTTCCATACCAGAGCGGTATGTTTGTTACAGGCCATGAAGTGTCACCAACATATCACTTCACCTTCAGGCCGCAAGAGCCTGGGCTTGGGCGAGGCTGCACTGAGGGCCCACTTTGAGATCATGCTTTCCCGTGACCACTGTCACACTGCACCAAGGCCCGAACTCAGGGTTAGCTGACTCCCAAGCATAGGCAGGTGCCTGATAGCTGTGTTCTCCTTGGCCGGATGACTTCCATGTAGGTGAGACATATGGAAAAGTGGCTTGGCCTGGAGTTGCCATCTCCTGAGGGGAGAGGCCAGGCTGTGTTATTCTGTGTGCCCTCAGGGGGAAATGCCCAGACCAGGGAGTGAGACTTGTGGCAGGGACATTTTGTTTACATGACAGAATAGCCCTGGGGTAGCAGGGGTCCCCTAAGGACTGAAAGGTGCTGCCACCAGAGGCTCTGATGTTGATTTGTTTAATTTGGCTCCGCCTCTACGGAGTGCCCACTGTGTCCCTGCCCCGGGCTGGGTGTCAGGGATGAACAAGGCATGCTCCCAGCTCTCGGGGTACAGTCTAGTGAGGGAGGTGGCTGGCATGGTGCTACTGGTTGCTGCAGCTTGTGACGTGGTGGGATGTGGGGGTTCCCTTGGAGGTGAGTGTCATGGGAGTATGATAAAATAAAAAAGAGCTGGCTCTTTCAACTTAAAAAGCCAGTCAGCTCTGAGCCAGGCATCCACAAAAGGACTACGTGAACAGGCTCTCCTGGGACATTTGGGGCCAGTCCTTGGGCAGGCAGAACCCTAAAGGGCACAGCCCCTGCCTCCTGCCCCTAGGCTCCTAAGCAGGTCCTCCCCAACCTACCTATCAGGGCCACCATGGCGCTGTCCCCTGTCATGAAGCATGTTTACTTGTTGCAGGTTGGTAAGCCACCATTCAGGGAGGGCCTATTGATCCCGCTGCCTGGACTTTAAACTCAGAATCCTGCTCTTCCTTCTGGCAGACGCCCAATGCCTGGGAACGGTCTGAAAGCAGGAAGTCTGCTGCTCTAGTTGTGGCTCCCACCTGGCCCCAACTTGCCTCTACGTGGTGAGTGGCCACTACCAAAGTCTCTATTATCCAGATTCCAAGCCTTGGAGGTGATGAGGTGAAAGTGACTGAGGCCAACAATAAATAGCATACTTGGCACCGAAGCCCATATTAACTCACCACATCCCCTTTCCAGGAGGCTCTACCTCAAGCCTATAAGAGAGGAAAGAAAACAGATTTTGGGGACTCCAGAACCAGCACCAAAGCAGAGCCCAAGCACCACTGCCCATGAGATCCTGGCCATGGGGCAAGTGTGGAGGTGCTCTAGAACAGGGCCCAGTTGGTGCTCCCCTCAGGCCTTTGGGAGCTTTTTCTCCTCCCACTATCCCACTATCCTTCCCCCCCCCACCAATTTAGAACCATCTCAGATACCATCTTTCCCAGGAAGCCTTTGTAGATGAGTCTGAGCTGATGGATGATTTTCCACTTACCACTGAATGTCATACCTACAAGCTCTACCTCTACCCCACCGGGGGCTGCTTTACCGGGGCCCACAAACTTGTGTCAGCTCTAGCATCTTTGACTACACTAGGAGTTAGGCTGATGCCACCCACCCCTGGGGTTTCCCTGGCCTCCTGCTGCTCCTGAGACACAGCCTTTCCCTTGCCCTTGAGCATGTACAGTGCTGCTTTCTGATGGTGCGGATGGGCCAAGCCTCAGTTTCTCTTGATTTCACTCCCTATGTGCAGCATAGCTATGTTGGGCTAAGGATGGGCACTTCAAAAATAAGTAACCTAAGATGCTCAATTCTCAGGTCTGCCTGGAATACTCTCAACCCACACCCCTACAAATCCTTCAAGACCAGGTGAAATGTCACCTCAGACCTTCTCAGAAAACATTATCAGGATCTGCCCTGTGCTACCACATCACTTTACATTATAGTCTGTGGCCAGCATGTAATGACTGTTCTGGAATCTGGGGGTCTGGAAGCCCTGCCTTCTTTGAGCAGGGATTATTACAATAGAGCACAGTGCTTGGACCAGGGTGGTCTAAATGAGGGTGCATGGGTGAATAAATAAATCCCTCAATTCATCCCCTTAAAAATCTGCAGCCAGGAGCAGGTATGTAGGGGGATTGGACAGAGAGGTCTCCATAGTCTTTAGAGAGAGGATGTCAGCTATCCAAGTCCTAGGCCTATAGGTCAGGATGGGGTAACAGTGGGCACATCCCAAGGGAACCTGAGCCACTGAGGCAGGGGATGCTTCCAGCCCATCCAGCTTTGGGTCCTTTGCTCTGCTGAGAGTGGCGGTGCCAGAACTGGGACAATGGCTGGGTCTGGCAGAAGGAGGAGCCTTTTTGAAGTGACAGAAAGTTTGTCCTAAATCTGACTCAGCTAGAAACCTGGAAGTGTGGTCTTGGATGCCTGGGGTGTCTACAAGGGGAGACTGGCATTGGGGCACTGAGGACTGGGGAAGGGGCTGGGCCTGACGTTTCCAACCAGAGCTCTGCCTAGAGAGGCTGTGCCCGGGACTAATTGGCTCACCCTCCTTCCATTGCTGCTGGAGAAAGTCTTGGCTAATTTGCCGGAACGCTCTAGTTAAATGCCAATTAGGACATTCTGTCCACTGCTCTCTTCCAATATATTAATAATGTAATTAAGCATTTATTGCCTGCACAAATTAAAAATTAACTTAAATGGACAGGCTGGAAAAGTGAGAAAGTGACCGTTTAAACAACCAATTTGCATCTCATTCTAATATCAACATCTAAACAGCCCTGTCCAGGGTGCTAGGTTTGGCCTTCCAGTGAGGGGCTCAGCCAGAGGCCAGCAGCTGTGGGTTCTCCTCTATGCCTGATTCTACCCATCTTGCCCCAACCCTAGGTGTGGAGGACACGGCCTTGCACACAAAACAGCGAGGGCTTTCTGCTGTGTATGCCTTTTTTTTTTTTTTTTTCCTATTGACCCTACTCCCTCTTCCAGGGGCCTATGGTGTGGATTTCAGTGAAAAAGAGATGCTACCAGGGCTGGAGGGGCTGCAGGGAGGGGGCAGAGCCTCGAGGCCCTGGCTTTCCCACCCCTAGGATTGATTTGTCCTGCATTCCAGCCCAGAAGATGGGAAGCAGATGGTGCTGGTGTGGGGAGGAGGTGGCCAAGCTACAAGACCTTCCCTGCAGCCAGCCCCATGGAGCGAAATGGGGGGTGGGGTACCAGCTGTGTTCCAGGGGGAGCTGGGTTGCATCGTATCCTCAGAATAGAAAATGAAAGGACACAGCTCCCTCTTTGCTGTCCCTAGGGATCTGTCTAACACAGCAGGTGTGACACTGCTGGTTTTCTTCTCCAGAGAGCCACAAGAGGGGACTTGGCAGGAAGGAGGGCAGCAGGGAGTGGAGACCGGAGGGGTGAGGCAGGTGAGTGGGGCTCAGCAGCTGTGGGGAGAAGCCAGTGTGGCCCTGGGGAGCACTGCTTCTCTTTGAAGGCATCCCAGGCCTCCCTCTGAAGGAGGAGCCTAGCAGACACTCCCCTTCTCCCCATCTCAGCCTCCACCGAGGTCTTCCTACTTGGGGGAGACAGTTCCACCACAGCCTGGGTGCATTCTCCTTGGGGCCTCCTGCAAGATAGTGAGGTGGGGCCCTGTCACAGACTATGGCTTTGGGCATGGGGGGCGCCCATCTTCTCCCCTACCCTCTTGCCACGCTACCTTTGCCAGCGTCACCTCCATCTTACCCATTGCAGTGACACAAGGCCAACAGGTTTGTGTTAAACACTTTATTTATAAAAAAGTACATTTTTCTTCCTCAGTACATTTTTCAATCCATCTTTTTTTTTTATACAAGTAAAAGGAGGTGATCCAAACACCCCTTAGGTCAGAACCAGGAGAATCTGCTGGGCCGTCCCCAGGACCAAAGACGAAAATGGTGACGAAGAAACTGAAGCAAAGGAAGCAAGTCACACTCAGAGGTGAGGGTGGCAGCTTCTCCTGGATTTTGTTTCCATTTGTACAAAAAAAGGAAAGCCATTTTTCCTGACCAAGCCCATTCCTCACAGCAGGGTCAGAAGAGCAGCAGCAATGGTGGCAGCAGCGTGGCCTGGAACCCTAGCCTCCCGGGCATCTCCCTTGCCCCTCCGCAGGAGAGGGTTTCCATTGGCAGTCAGGCCTGCCAGGGCCTGGGAGCTTGCCCCCCTGTCCTAGGAGAGGAACACCCGAGTCTGCCAGGCTCAGTCAGCTGCCTGCATCCACCTGACACAAGTCCCGATGCTTCTGCCTTGAGGATGGCAGAAAAGTTCTTGGGCCAGTGGCTGGGGCACCTGTGGAGCCGGCAGAGGGGGCACATGCTCAAGCCCTGGGCCTCTGTGGGTCTCCTTCGGGCCTGAGCACTGGGAAGTCCCCGCTTCTCCTTCAAGGCGTCCAGCAGGGTACAGCCATTCCTCTCCCATGTCTACCTGTCTGTGCTGAGCGCCTATCTGGGCATGCGTGTGCACGCATGCACACACACACACCTGTGCTTGGGTCTGTGCGAGGTGCGTGTGCCCGCCGTGTGCATGTGTGCTAGGCCTGAGGTGGCTGCACTCGCAGCCTTGTGTTCACTGATTCTGTGCTGCTGCTTTTCAGATCCTCTGGCAAAAGGGGACTCGGATGGTCGTTGCACATTAGAACGATACCAAAATCTGCAAGGACACACGGGCGTAGGGGTAGACAGCAAGGACCAGGAGAGCAACACGAGGCAGGATGACGACGGGGGAGGCCTCGGCACAATGAATACCAAGTTTATTTTATTTTCAGCAAAGCAGCTCAGCTCATGCTGGGGGCATGAAGGAGACGCAGAACGTCCACATCTTCCCACTGGGCTGGATCTCCCTTTGCTAGCTATGTCTGCAGCCCAGCAGCAGTACCCACTGCTGACAAACATGGGACTGGAAAGCCCCTTGTCCCCAGGCCACGTGCTGACCCCTACCTCATGCCCTCTCTTCACCAGGGCAGCAGCTGCCCGGCAGGCTCCTGACCCCAGCTGTGTGGACCCCACAGTTTGTGCTTTGCTTGGGAGAAAGGTGTGGATGTGGGGACCAAGTGCTTTGGCTAGGCCCAGAGCCTCCTTGGTCTGTCCCCAAATGAGGAATAGTTAGTGGCAGTGTGGGGGAGACGCAGGAGGACGAGTCTTCTGTTTTGGGGCTCCACAGGGACAGAAAATGCCTCTATCAGGTAGAAGACTTAGCCTGCTTCCTGCCTGGGCACAAGGGAACCAAGAAGAGAGGCCAGACTGGCATGAGGAGGGACAGGACAGTGCTGTAAGGTGGGAAAGGTCCCCTACCCCAGGGGACACTAATACTGTGGGAGAAGCGGCCCAGCTCCTCCACTTCCCTCTGCCCTGGGACTACAATGATCCTAGATTTTTCTTCTCAACTCCACTTCATCCAGTGTCCCCCATGCCATGAGGGGAGAGCCGCCCTGGGGTTCGCATGGCTTCAGACTTCTGCTACGTGGCTACTGGGCGGCCTGGACTGGGGTCAGGGCAGTGAGGGCTGGTGAAAGTGGCCCAACGGGTGGGCCCAAGGTTGCCAGGGCAGAGATGGAGATTCAGCTGGGGTTCAATAGCAGCACCAGGGAGGGAGTAGGTGGGGACTGAAGGGCTCCCCTAGGAAGCCTATGGCAGGGTGGGTCAGTGCCCGTGGGGCACAGAATGGTTTGCCTCCCTCCCCCCAACACTGGCCATCCTACAGAGCTTGACACCCTGGGCTGAGGGAGCGAGATCCAAAGAGGCAGGCCTAAGGGCCCTTTGAGCCCGCTCCTGTTATCCCAGGGTCTTCCCATGGGCACGTCTTCTGGAGTGCCAGGGCCCTGGGGGGCAGATGGAGGAACTGAGGCACTTGGAGCTGGGAGATGGAGGGGGCTGGGAGAGGCCTTCCTCCACGGCATCTGTGGGAAGGCCCAGTCCTGGATGCCCGAGAGAAACCCCAAGTCCCACTCAAGGAGGGAATCTGTGCTCGCAGCCCAGAGCAGGCACCAGAGGGAGCGGAGCAGGGAGTGGAGGGTGGGTGAGCAGTGGGCTCCCTGGCTTCTCCACCACCCTTACATTTTTGTGAGGCCCATGATGTCCACACTGGCCTTCACATGTGAGGTGCTAGCTGTGCCCCTGCCTACCAGGCTGTGTGCAGAGCTTTTCCCATGCAGAATTCTTTCCCCACATAAATACTTCTTTGCCCCTGACTCCTGCAGGTACTTCTGGGATCCCAGCCCTGACTTTCTAAGAGAATCAAGTGTTGTTAGCACTTGACAGATAAGGGAGAAATCTGAGAAACTTCCATGTTGTAAGGAGAAACCCTAGAGTGGTGGCCTCCAGGAGGTTCCATCCTCGATGTCCCTGGAAGTTTCCACAGGCTGCTCCTCCTACCCCTAGCTGGGGACGGGGAAAGAGGTGGAGCAGAGAGGGACAGGCCCTGGGCAGGGTCGAGCCTGGGTGGGGTGTGTGATCCCAGGGGACAGCAGGCAGCCGTAGAGTGGCGTGTGCATATGTGGGCACAGGCATACAGGAAGTGTGGGCAGAATCCACCTGGGGTCCTCCCCTCTGCAGGGAGCAGATAGGGGATGGGGAGGGAGGCACCAGAGCTGGGTTGACTGAGTCTGTAAACCAATGAGGAAAAAAATGTAATACCACCTTCACCAGGTAAGCACACTGCCCAAGCTCCAGGTGGGAACCTCCACAGAATCACTTAAGACGTCCCTGGGTGCTCTGGAGAAGTCACCCCCCACCTCTAGGTCACACCAGCTGTCTCGACAAGGCCCCACACCCCAGCTGCATCAGCTTATGTGGGGGTGTTGGGTTTCTTCTCCTTGGGAAGAGGAGCAGCATTCGGTGGAGGGGGTGGGGGATCTTCTGCTTGGAGCCCCTCAGCGCTCCTCCCCAACAAAGGGAACACAAACAAATTCCAGTGTTGGGGGGCCGGGGAGGGCTAGCTCCCCAAACCCTGGAGGGATGCCCAGGTACACAAGACAAGAACAGGGCTCCCTACACAGAGGGCAGTCGGGGGGGGGGGTCATTGAAGAAAGGTATAGCAACACCAAAGCCACAGTCGAACACAACACCACAGGGGAGGGCCAGAAGAGGAGGAAATAAAAACAGTGCCAGGTCAGGGGTGCCCTACCCTTGCCTGGCTTCCCAGGAGTTCAGGGCTGCCTCTGGGCAGGAGCTGAGTCTCTGTGCAGCTCCCGAAGGAGCTGGCAGCGGGGCAGGAAGGGGGCGTGCGGGTAGGGGCAGGGAGATGTGGGCACAGACAGAGGCCCCGAGGAGGGGCTACACGTACCACTCCTTCTTGGAAATGAAAGACCCGTCGTTCTGAGAAACCATGTTCTCAGCCAAGTCCAGCTGCTCAGGATCGTACTGGTAGCTCAGAGTCCGGTCCCCGTAGCCGTCCTGCCGGGCCTCGGCTTCATCCACTGTGAAGTAGGGTGGCCGCTTGGTGTCCTCAACGTATTTGGGGTGGGAGCCGCCCATCTTGCGGTCACCCCCTCCGTCTTCCTCCTCTTCCTCTTCACAGCTGCTGCCGCCCAGCGGGCCGGCCTTCTTCTCATCGTCTGAGTCATCCGGGTACTGCAGGTTCTGCGCCATGGGTGGGTGGTGCTGAGGGATGCCTGCCTTGCTGTAGCCGTTGCCGTACACGTGCTTCTTGGTGCTGTAGTCACCCTTGAAGGTGTGCCGACGCCGGCGCAGGGCCACCAGGATAGCGCCGACCACAATCAGGACCAGTAGGACGCTCCCCGCCACGCCCCCAATGATGGCCGTAGGCACTGGCCCCGCGCGCCGCCCGTGTTCAGGTGGAGACGGGGTGTAGGGGAATTCTGGGTGAGGAAAAGAGACGGAGGGGACAGTGTCAGCATCTGATCCTGGGGGATCAGCAGGGGCGGGGAGGGGACGGAGGCAGGGGAGGAAAGGCTGGGCTGGGAAGTTCATACCCCTGGCTTGAGCCCCAGTTCTAGGAGCCGCTTGGCCTCCCTCCCTTCCTGGAGCCCAGCCTGCTGTGGAGTTGGTAGCTGCAGTGAGACAGGCAAGAGGAGAGGTAGAAGACCGCGCCCACATTGCCAGGTTCTTCCATCCTGGTCATCCTCTGAGGTGGTGATCCCCCAGCCCTAACACGAACTCTTGGTGTGGAGGTGTCCCTGTGCACTAGCATGGATGGGGGTCTGCTGGGTGCTCCTCACTGTCACAGCTCTACAAGGTAGGAATGCCATCATTGCTGTTGAGCACATCAGCGGACAGGGTTTAGGGCAGTAACTTGCTCAAGGACGCCCAGCTGATGGTGCAATGTTGCCTGTATCAATGTCATCAATCCCCTGCCTGCTCCCATACACAGCTGTGCTCCAACATTATCCTTGTGACCCCAAGGACTCAGATCCTAGAGCAGACTAGGTGCTCTGCATCCGCCCCCAGGGCACAGGGAAAATGAGTTCCCACGTTCTGGCTGGGAGGTGTCCTGCAAGTACCAATCAGCTGCCAGAGTATCAGAAACCAGGGCTGGGGCGCTTGTCTGTGGACAGGTCCTGTGGGCCCAGCAGAATACAGGGCCAGACAGAAATGGGAGCTGGGGAGCATGTGTATGCAGCGAAGATCAGCACACGGCGCAAGTACGTGCACACGCATGCTGCTGTGTCGATGGGCGTATTCAGATACGTACACCTTGAGGACACTGGAGATGGGAGTAGAGTAAAGGGGAAAAGAAGAGAATAGATTAGGGGGCAAGAGACAAATGTGCTGGCTTTTATGGCATCTGGGCCAGGACACGGTATGGTTCTGCTCTGTGCCTTGCAGCCCTGCTCTCGCAGGACTTGGGAAGATTGCATGATGTCAGGCCAGGCCAGAGGCCACAGAGGTCCCAGGGTGAGGCTCAGGGAGGCGGTTCTCAGCACCACCACAGGGTGGCACCGGAGACCATGGCAGGCCCAGGGCAAGCCAGGAGGCTGATGGGGCAGCTCTCCTCCTCTCTTTGGCCAGGGTGAAAGGGTCTGTTTGGGCCTATAGTGAGGCCCTTGGAAGTGGGCTACAGCCAGCTCACTCGGTGATTCAGCGTAGCACTGCATTGTAATCAAGTTCCTCCTGTGAGCCCCACCCCCTCTGCTGGGTGGGGTGGCCTGAACCAGTGGGGTGCTCTCCCAAGGGTGGAGATTCTGGGAATCAGAAAGGCCTTCTCTTAGCTGGAAGGGCTCAGGAAAACACATGGGGCACAGAGAAGGGGAGGCCATTTGTCCAGGTCACATGGGTGAGCTGGGGCCACTCAGATACTCCTGCGCCTGGAGCTGGTGGAAGGACTGGGTTCCCCATTTGTCACCCCTGTCCGCCTGTCTCTGGGACAGGCTCCTGGAGCCTCAAGCTCCTCTTAGCACACCAGGTCTGTTTGTTTACTGCCCTTAGAATGGCCCCGCACCTGCTCTCTTGAGAGGAGTGCCAGGGCTACAAGTATCCTGCGGCAGCAGGAAGGAGCTTTGCCTCCTCTGTACTTCCAACTTGCTCACTCCCTCTTCAGTTCTCACCAGCTCTCAAGGGTCCCCTCCCTCCTTAGTCCCTCATCCAATCAGCACACATGTCCTGAATCCCCCTTAGCCATGGGATGCAAGAACCCCAGCCTTGCTAGGGAGCCAGGTGACATGCTTAATGTCAGAGCAGCGAGCAGCTACCAAAGGACCTCGCGATGGAGGCTCAGGAGTGTAGGGGAGAGACAACACTGTGCTGTGGAGCTGCAAAAGGCACCTTGGAGGAGATGGGAAGGATGGTGTGGACTTGGGAAGGCCAGGAGAGTAAGCTGGGGCATCCAGCCAGAGGGACCTGCCCGTGGTTTCTGAAATGTGCCCCTTGCCTTCCATCATAAGGGCTCCCTGGCCTTTGGCACTCCTCTGGGCATTCTGTCTTGGGCGGCACTGCTGAGCCTTTTCTCACTCTCACTGTCTCACCAGAGGGTCTGTCTGGGGCCCTCCAGTCTTTACCCTCTGCTTTCTTTCCCACTGACATACCTGGTCTTAGTTTCTTAGTTTCATGGTTTTCACCCTTGTTCTTCTGGTTCTCCATACTATTTCAGAGACCCTAGAACTTCTCTCTCTTAAGGCCTCTGAGGCAGGATTTCCCAAACTATGGCTCAAGGAACCTCAAACGACAGGCTCGGAGGGTCAAGAAAAATACTAGGGTCAAACACTGTGGGAAACACTGACTTATACTTCAGAGTCCTATTGTCACATGCACTGAACTAAAAGAGAAATATGTAAGATACTGTTTCCCAACTTCTTGGCAGAGGAAGGATTCCTATTTAGGAGTACACATTTGAAAAACTTCCCTATAGTACATTCTTACTTAGAATTCTCACTATCAACTCAAAATCCATCTGTTCCAACATAACTTGTCCTCTCCATTCAGCACAAGTCTCCTGGGTCCTCCAGTGCCACCACTCTTTGTCTACCCTTTCAGCTCAGAATCTCATTCATCTTTGAATTCAAAATCAGCCTTCAGATACGATTGATTCTTCCCATCCATGATCTCGTCCCTCCACGCCAGGCTTTTCTGTTGTGCACCCTGGATTGCCCACCTTCACTTGAGTCCTTGCTCCCTCTCATTGCCCCATACACAGATACAAGGTTCATTTTCATTTTATGGATATGAGTACTCCCTTTCTCAAAGACCAGCAATAAATCCCCTACTGCCGTGGAGTCAGCCCTGCAAGATTCCATCATGCAATATCATTTTGGGATTGACTAGCTGGCCTTCCTTCCCATCTGCTACAGTTTGGATAAATGTCCCCCCAAAGGCCTATAGGTAGAAGTCTTGCTTTCCAGCTTGTAGAACTATTGGAAGGTAGCAGGGGGCTTCAGAGGTGCTGCCAGTGGGAGGGATTGAGGTTACTGGGACTTTATTTTTGAAGGAAATAGCGAGAGCCTGGCTTCTTTTTGCTTCCTGGATGCCAGGTGAGCAGCACCCTCTGCCACACACTCTTCCTGGGATACTGCCTTGCTTTAGGCCCAAAAGCAATAGGCTAACTGCTCATGGACTCGAACCTCTGAAAAATAAACTTTGCCTCATTTTAACTAATTGCAGGTATTTTTGTTATTGCAATGGAAAGCCACCTGTCACACTGTCCTCCAGGGGTGTTCCTTGCTGCAAGCCTTTGTTTGCCACTCCCTGCCTACTGCAGTTCCGCAGTCCCTTCTTCATGCAGCCTTCTCTTCTCTGGCTTATCCTTCACTTTTCCTCTAATGGTCTGCACCTCTTGTGCTGCTCTGAACACCCGCTAATCCCATTACTTCATTAATCACAGATGAAGATATGAAGGATAAGTATGTACAAATTACGATTAACCACCACTAGCTCAGCTTATTTTGCCAGTTCCCAAATGGCTAAAATTGCTCTCTTTTGCTGGAATAAGGCGCAGGATTGTTGGACGTGATGTCCTCATAGGCTGGCACTGACTCATTTTTGTGTGTTAGCTGTCTACAGAATTAAGGTCCTTATAGGTATTTTTCTGTCTTCTTTGATAGGCCCAATAAAAAAAATAAAGCTCCCAGGTTTGACTTGACTAGGTTGAATTTTTTGATTCCACTAATCACAGTATGGTGGGGTTTCCTATATTTTCTGTTTCATGAGAATGGTTGGTGGCCCAGATAAGTTTGAAATTATACCTCAAAGTACACTCAGGACCCACGCATGCCTCCCCATCCCCATTATGACCACTCTGGTCAAGACACCATGGTCTCCCACACGGATGTCTTACGGCAGTAGCCACCTAACGGCCATTCTGATTCCACCTTCTCCTGCTGTGCGCTGCTTTCGATGGAGCCAAAGTACAGAGCGGACCTGGTGCATAGAGTGTAAGCTGTATCCCACCGCTTCTCTGCCCAGAGCCCTTTAGTGGCTCTGATTCACTCACAGCAGAGCCCCAAGTCTGCACAGCTTACCGTGCAAGAATACTCTCTGTGACTCGCGCTCCACCCCAACTTCTGTCTCCATCTTCTTATTTTCTTTCAGGGTCACCCCACTCTCTACACCTTCTACGCTCATGGTTTTTGTACCAGCTGCTCCTGCCCTGCAGGGATCTTCCCCATCTTATATCATCCTTTTCAGGGCATGGTTCAAATTTCACTTTCTCATGAGGTCTTTCCGGAATAATTCTATTTAAAAATTGTAACGCATGAACCTCCCCCTGCCTCT
This sequence comes from Tympanoctomys barrerae, assembly GCA_002564285.1. Classification (NCBI taxonomy): domain Eukaryota; kingdom Metazoa; phylum Chordata; class Mammalia; order Rodentia; family Octodontidae; genus Tympanoctomys; species Tympanoctomys barrerae. The sequence continues at coordinate 19,449 of NDGN011553555.1, read as the reverse complement.
AGCGTTTATCATTTCCTGACTTGATTTTTTTTTTTTTTTTTTTTTTTGGTTTTACATTTCACCTTTAGAATTACTACAAAGCATCACAAGGACAGGGACTTGGTCTGTTTTGCTCATTGATGTACACTGAGTGCTAGATTACCTGGCACATGGCTGGAGTTCAAGACATATGCGTTGAATGAAACAGTGAATTCTCTCATGACAAGGCTGTTTCTGGAGGTGAGCCTCAGGAGACTCTTAAACCAGGGATGGACACACTGGGGACCTTACTGGAGTGGGGCATAGAAGGAGCGGGGTGGGGGTAGATTATATCGGGCTTCTGTCCCCTTTAGGCCCCGTGCTTAACCTCCCTGCCCTTGTACTCTAAGGAAGTTCGTTCTTCTCTGGGAGATCTTTGGGACCAAAGGGAACCCTAGTTATTTTGGCTACTTCAAGGTCATCCTTGGCAGGGTGTGAGGAATGGTTGAGGTAGCTCCCAGGATTGCAGAGTTCAAGGTGAAGGTCCAGCAGAAGGGGGCAGACGCTGGGACCTAACTCAGGTGCAGGCTGGAGGGGCTGTTCGGTGCAGTACCCTTCCCCTCCCCCTCAGCCCTCCAGCTGTCACATTCAGCCAGTAGCTCCTGTCCCTGTGCCAGGAGCGGAGCCACAAGGGCTGCAGCTGGGAAGAGAGAGAGGAGCCGGCAGTGGGCTCATTTGAGCTTGCTGGCAGGGGCACAGCCGGCCTCCCTCACATCCTCTTACAAAGGGAAAGCTTGGCTTTTTTCCTGAAGGGTTGCAGCCTCCGCTCTGGGATGCTAGGCTGGCCAGGACCACAGGGCAATGGGACTTTGCACTCCCGTGGGGCCTGATCCTCTGACAGAGGTAGGTGGGCTAGTGTGAAGGGCCCTGGGTAAATTTGAAAAAAAGTGAAGTTAGGGTTTAAATGTGGTTATAGAACAAGTCGCAGTGATGCAAGCCTGCAAGCTCAACTAATTGGAAGGCTGAGATAGGAGGATTGTAGGTTCAAGCCCAGCCTGAGTAATTTAGTGAGACATTGTCTCTAAAAAAAGAAAAGGTCTGGGACTATAGCTAGGGGAAGCTATGAGTTTAATCCCCAGTATTGGAAAAAACCCCAAATAAACCCCAAACAACTTCTGCATCTTGTATCTGGAGGAGGTCTGGGGTGAAAGAAAATGTTTGGGATTACTGCCAAAGCCCATGCCTGATGCTTTTTTGGGTAGGAAATGCTCCTGCATTGGAATAGGCTGAGAGGCTGCAAGAACTACATCTCCCAGCATGCAGAGCTGGCCACAAGGAGAGGGGTGGTGTGGAGGTCACGTGCTGGGAAGCCCTGCCATCCTGCAGCTGCAGCAGCTGTGCATTGTGTCAGGCCATGAGAGAGGGCTTCAGCAAACTGAGGGGGACCAAATCTTCCCAGAGGCACTGATGCAGCTGCATTCTCAGACTCCAGTACACCCTCCCGTTTGCCAGCATGGCGAAGGGGGCATTTGCTCATGGCCCAGCTATGGCTCATGTCTGCAAGCTCAGCATGCACACTGCGGCCTGCCTGCTGACACGGGCTCACGTCTGCACACTCGCAGAGGCACATTTCCACACTCATGCCTAGGCAGAGAGGCCCTGACCTTATGCCTGCCATCCTGGACCCAGAGCCCTCTGAGCTGGTGGGCAGACCCTGTTACTGCAGCCCCACGAGATGACCCAGACTTCACCAGAAGTGAGAGATGCGACAGACGCCATATAAACCTAGTGGCTTCCCTGCTCTATACCAGTGAGTGGCAAGAGGCCTGGGTGTTCTCCTAATACCTACAGAGATAGATGATGCTCACTTGGTCTCTTCTGTCTGTCAAGGTCCTATCTCAGGCCCCTCCCCACCTTAGGGTCACCCAGAAGAAAGGAGGGGTGTTCTGCTGGCGGCCTGTGGTGTGACTTGGGGCCAACCCCAGAATTGTTCCTCAGTAGAAGGGCCTCTGACCTGGGCTTTGTGTAAAAGACTGCCTTGGCTTTGTCTTCCTTCTCTCAACCCACAGCCATGGCCTGGCCCGCTGTTCTGCACTCAGGAGTTATTCATTGTGACAGCCCTCGCATGGTGTTCTTGGCCCACTGCACCGCCTCCTTGTGAGCCTCCTGGAGCCCCCACCCCTGCCCACCCAGCCCAGCCATTTGCCTTCCCTGCGTCCCCTGCATGGGAACCCTGACCTCCACCAGGCAGCCTGCTCCTCGCTACAGCCTGTGCACCGGCAGCTGCACACACGCGTCTCTGGGCGTGCCCTGTACAGCGCGCTCTCCCACCCACCCGGCTTCTCTTCGTTTCCCTCTCCACATGTGCCCAGGGCAAAGCTATTACCTGAACGGACGGCCAGAATGAAAAATTAAATTCCCATTTATCCCTCTTACTCATGCATTTCCTCCAGCTCAGTGGGACGTGGAGCACAGGGCACAACTGTGCCCCGCAGGCCTGTCTTCCCCCAACCCCCCGCAAACGTGGAGGCCAGTGGATGATGGGGGTTTCTGGGGCTGAGGTTGTCTGCTCCTTGCAAATTGCAAGAGCAGAATTAACAGCCCTAAGAAGGCTCTGGGCTCCGGGAGGAGTGCTGTGCGCGGGCGGGTCAACAGTGCCTGGACCTACCCACGACTCGGTGAGCGACTCAGTGAGCGGGATGCATTCCTGGCTCCTGCCTTGCAGGCTGTCAGCAGCAGAGTCATGTTGCAGGGCTCTTCCAGCTGGAGGCCTGGGTGGCCCTGGCCCGTATGCCCTCCAGCCGACACCACAGTGCAATGCTCTTTGCAGGCCTGATCACAGGCCTGACTGCTGATGCCAAAGCAGGAACCAGGAACCAGGGCGGCAGTCTCCCAGCGGGTTCCTTCCTTCCACACCCTCCTCCCCGCTCCTGAACCTGGGTTCCCAGGGAGAAGGCCTGCACTTCAGTCTTCTGCTTAGCCCAGGGCTCTGGAAGAAGGCAGCTTGCGACTTTCCTGCTCGCCCTTCCTCTGGGCCTGGGAACACTACTTAGTTTAGCGGCTTGGCCTCTCATGCTGGGGAGTAGGGTCAGTGGGAGGACACTGCTGTTGGTTTACTGGCTTCCTCACTATTTCCCAATCAGGAGCTTCCCTGGAGATCTGGGGTGGTAGAAGGGGATGTGGTGGCAGTGTTGGCAGTCCACCAGGAGGGAAACGCATCACATGCAGGGAGCACTGAGGGTCATATGAAGCCTGAGACAAACAGCAAGATTACCCCCATGTTGGAGCTTAGGAGCTCAGAGAAGTGAAAAACCTGCTCAAGGGTACACAGTTGGTCTTACAGCACCTGTGGTAATTTCTCATGGAGTAGCCCTGCTCTCCCGCGTTTCCTCCTGTGACCCCAAGGCCAGCGCTTGACACCTGGAAGCCTCTACACATGCTTCTGCTTCAGAAACCAGAAGTAGCCCTCGTTTCTACTCTCCAACCCGTGGGAGTTCCCAAACCCAGGCCAGGGGAGATACTGTACTTTTCCCAGGCTCCAACCCTGGTACCTCTGACAAGGAGTAGAAGAAAATAGCAGGGAATGCCATTCTCTTGTTCCCAGGTGACAGATGACAGAGGAGCCCTGAGGAGGGTTAGGGCAGCTTTGGCTGACCGCTTTGCAGCTGTGCCTTGAATGTGGCCACACGTGAGGCCTCACACGCCTGAGACAGAGAGGCTCAGAGGCATCCGATCCTGTAGGCTCCCCAAGCCCTGTGCCTGGACCCCAGGAACTGCACCCAGTTTCCTGTAAGCCTTCAGAGACCTTCTAAGGTGTTACTTCCTGTCCACTTTGGCAGCAGAATGATGTCACTTCCTATTCTAGAAGGGTTTTTTTTTTTTTTTCTGTTCTTTTCTCACACTGCAGATAGCTCAGGTATGATGTTGAAGACATTCCATTTTGTGAGTTTTATGGCAATTTACTCCTCTATTGACCTGCTCTGATGCTTCCATTAGCAGCAGTGATAATGACAGGGGTCATGTAATAATCACAGAGCACTGGTTATTTAGTGACAGACTGATCTGTGCCAGGTTACATGACCTACATTATGGGTCATTCTGACATCAGCTTTTCTTTCAAGGTAGGTCACATTATCCCCATTTTACAGACGAGATTTGTTCAGGGTCCTGTGCCCTGTGAAGTCACCCCTGGAACATCCCTGCTCTTCTTGCCCTTTCCCCTGGGAGGCAAAGCAGCTGACCCACCTCATCTATGTTGACAGAGAGAAAGATCAGCAAAACAGCGGTTCAGGTACAGGAAACACAATCCCATGGCTTTGAGCTCTTCGGCAGCTTCAGACCCCCCACTTGAGGCGAGTCTTGCCCTGTGGCTCATATAGGTTTCCTAACCACAGGGGCACAGAGTAGAAGAGGCAATCTCATCCTGCAGACTGCCCCTGCCATGCCAGCAGCCAAGGAGGACTCTACTAGCTGGTGCACTGGCAGGCTCTATTCCTATAGCAGTACTGCTGCAAACAGCACTTCCTCCTCCTTTCTGCCCCTGTCTGATCTGGGATCTCGCTAATTGTCCCATATAATGCTAAGCAAAGAGGAAAGAATAGCAAGACCAATGGCCAGAACTCCAGGGAGAACCAGAGGAGCAGGAAGAGAAGACATGTTTCTTGTGATGACACAGCCCAAATGTAGAGGGTGTAGGTGGTGGAGGAACCTGAGGGTGGGGGTGGCAGGGGTATGGGTGGTGCTGCAGCTTCCTACCTGTGATGTTGACTTCCACCTGGCCAGAGCGGGTGCCGATGGCATTGGTGGCCTCACAGACATAGGTCCCTGCCAGGCTGTAGGTGATAGGTCCCTTGAAGAAGAGGGTCCTGTTCTGGGGCTCCACGCCCTTGGGAAGAGAACCATTCAGCCTGTAGGGATTGGGAGATGCTGTGTAAGGTTCTGAATTTTCACCTCGGGAGCTGCCCCTGGGTCACACATCTGTCCCCAAGGCCATTGGCCTTTTGCTAAGTGGATGTGGTAGAGTCTGCCTTGGAGGGAAGAAAAATAGCAGCAACAATAATCTCCTGTTTAGGTCGGCAAGATTGCTTAGCAGGCTAAGTGCCTGCTTAGGCAAGCACAGAGACTAGGGTTCGGTTCCTAGTACTGCATGCTGCACTGGCCACGCCCCCGAGCACTCTGAGCTGGCAACTGAGTCCAGGTGTGGTGGTACACGCCTGTAATCCCAGTGCTGGGGAGGCTGAAAACAGGAGTATCCCTATGAGTCTGAGCTGTGTAGTGAGACCCTGTACTAAATACATTAAAAAAATACATTAAAAAAATCTCTTGTGTAGGCAATATTATATTAATCCAGCACTTCATATTTGGTCTTCCTAAAATTGACACATACGCTGAGGATGTGGGTACCAATCCCACTTCACAGATGAAATGTGACGTTCAAGGTCAAAGAAATATAGCTAGGACGTGGTAGAATAGAAGCTTTAGTCAGATCTCTGTCTGGACCCTGGGTCAAGTACACTCTCTGGAGGTGCTCTTTCTACTGTTCCTGGTTCCTGATTATTGGTCCTTGGTCTCCAGGCATCTGGTTAATGATAGATATCTGAATCCTGTCCCCAGACCTCCTGAAGCAGAGCTACTTGGGCAAGGATCTACACAACTGTATCCCAGGAAGATATTCCGATAGCAGATAGGAATTTCTGTGTTCTTCCAATCCTGTGTGCTTGCTGGGCACGCCACAGGTCTTTCTCATGGAGTGGGGGAGCACCTGCACAGTTCGCCAATGACGGGATTTCCTTCCTCCTGATCCCTCCTGATAGTGGCCACAAAGCCACTATCTAGCTGGCCCAGCAGCTTTGGGCTACATGCTGGCTCTGCCCACTCACATCTCCAGGAGCACTTTCTGCTCCCAGAAGTGGAGGGCAGCAGGTAGGGCGTGCAGAGTGCTCTCCCCTGTGAGGGCATGGACTCTCTCTGGGCTGCTGTCTTCTGGCCAGCCATGTCCGCTTTTATGGCTGCCCCTGTGCCCCTGTGTCTGTGTTCCGTCTAGCTCTTTCTGGCGAAACATTGGCCCAGGCCATCAGAGCTGGCTGGAGGTAGACACTACTTTCTAAGAGCCAGGAAGGCTAAATGCTGTGAAACTAAGAATGGGGTGATGGGCACAGGGTGGACAGTCCATGGACACAGACATTCCGGATTGACCACTGCCTGCACCCTGAGAATCTGGGAATGCTGGAGAGAAAGCGTAGGAAAGAGAATGATGTGGGGCACCCCAGGATGCCAGTTTCTCTGGGGACACCTTGGTAAAAATAAATACTAGGGCTGGGAGTGACTCACCCTGAGTCACCAAAGAAAAATGAAAAACTTCTTTATTAGTAAGACTAAGGGAGGCAGAGCATGGGTGAAGCCCCCTCAAGCAGACTATTTTGTCTACTGACCCTGGCTCTCCAATACAGAGGTATATGTCTATGTGTGGGCAAGTGGGGGTGTTGTATGGTTCCCCACTTGTCACTGAGAAACCTGAGCCCAGACCCTAATTTCTTCACTGCCTGAGGCTCCTAAAGGTGGGGGTTGGGTGCCCCATGATCCAGCGAGGTGCCCTCCCAGGCAGCTCACCAGCCCAGCACAGGGCAGTCAGTCCACTTACGTAGTCCAGTGGTATTCAGTGGCTGGAGGGTTAGCATCAGCTTTGCATGTGAGCGTCACGTCCATCCGCTGCAGGTACCAGTTGCCATCAAACCCCTCAATGGTCACCTCAGGCTCATCTGTGGGGCAAGGGGTGATGTTTGAACAGGGAGAGTAGGAGAGCAAGACTTGGGGGAGGAGGCTCTGGACAATGAAGGGATGGAAGGAGCAGGGACACTGGAGCAGCTGCAAGAGGGACAGGGTTGGCGGCATCAGCCCTCAGATCAGAGATGCAAGGGGACCAGGAAGGAGAGGATGAGGCACAGAGGCAAGGGGTGGTGGCAACACAGCACCCCAGGAAGATACACAGAGGAGGAAGGAGGAGAGGATGCAAAGGCCACAAGCCGCAGTGGGAAGGCGACCCCTGGCACCCAGCCCTGGCTCACACTGCACATTGAGGGTGAGGCTGTCCTTGAAGCGGTCCATGTGGTAGTTGACAATGCAGGCCAGGGTCTGCTGGTGGGCTTCCCGGCTGGGTACCAGGCGGTAACGGCTGATGACTGTCACCGTGCCATTGGGGTTCCTGATCTCCTGGTATTCAGCTTCACCTTTTAGCCTCGTTTCCCAGGACACCACACTGGGAGGCTTCCCATTGGCTGACGTGCAGGTGGCCACCAGGACCTTGTCATCCTGTCCCTTCTTGGCCTGAAGCACAGCTTGGGTACCTTCTATCCAGTTGGTGGGTTTGGCTGTGGGGAACCAGAGGACACCATCAGATCAGCCCCAATGCTTTCTTAAGCTGTACATGCACTTCCAGGCTGGATTTTAGGCCACCTGGACCACTGAACCTCTCAGCTATGCTTCCTCAAAACCTTTCCTGGAAATTCTGAGGGGAAGATCTTCTTGTCTAATATTGCCTCCCTACCCAACTGTCTGCACCCCTGTCTGTCAAACTCAGGCTTTCTTGAAGTCTTGAAATGTCGGGCCAAACAGTGTCTGAGGCTCTGCCAGCTTCCTGGCCACCACAGAGTGTCCCACTGTGGGGCTTCAGCCTGAATGCTGAGCTTCCACCCTGGAATAAACGCTCTGGTCCCAAGCCCTAGTGACTTGTGAGGCAGCCTAGCCAGAAGTGGGGCAATGCTGTCTGGGGCCATGGAGGAACATACCCAGGATGGCCAGACCCAGGTCACAGGCCTGTGGACAGCAGGGAAGGCTGGGCCAGCTTACCCATCACAGTGAGATTGAGCTGGCTCTCCCGGTTGCCCGTAGGGAAGGTGGCAAACTCGCAAATGTAGACACCCTCATCCTCCAGCTCCAGGCGGGAGAGGCGGATGGTGCCATCAATAAAGGAGGGCCTCAGGAACTGCACGCGCTCGCGGTAGGGAGCAAGCACCGAGACACCCATGGCGGGGTTGTAGATGGCCACATTCTGCTTGGTGCCGTTGGTGGCCTTCTGCCACGTGACCTGCGTGATCTTCACACTGGGCATCGGGTTGGCAAAGCTGCAGTGCAGCACCACGTCTGTGCCGATGAAGCCATACATGGAGTCGTTCACCTGTACCACCTGCGTGCGGGCACCTGGGAGAGAGATGGAGGAAGCGGTCGGCACTGAGAACGCCTGCCCGCCCCCACTGCGCTTGCTGTGTGCTTGCCTTGTTTTGATTTTTCCGAGCAGCCATGAATTTTTAAATTTTTAATTATAAAACTAGTAATTACTTGTTATAGAAACACTCTGGGCTATACTGAGGAGAACAAGACATCTCATCATCTCATTGTTCAGAAACATCACTAACAATCTTACAGGACCTGTCTTCTTCACCCTTTCTCTGCATATCCATAGAGCCATTGATATCACTCCCAAAGCAGGATCAGACCATAGATTGTTCCACATGCTGGCTTTCACCTACTGATACATTATGAGTGTTGCTTCATGTCAGTAAATATATATGTGTGCTCTCTCATTTTTGACTTCCAAGTGGAGCCCCAGCCAGGCCCCACAGGCGGCCTTACCTTCCAGGGCCCTGCTTCCCTCATCTGATAAATGGGGTGGATAATCCAGTCCTTTCTGCCTCATGGGGTTGCCAAGAGAATCCAGTTGCATGATGCATGAGCGCACGCTGGGGAATAGGAGCAAGCGTGGGGGCTCGTGGTGCCGCCATTGCGGCTGCCCCTGTGGCCTCCTCCTTCACAGCTGGCTCCATGATGCCTGGGGTGCTCTGGCTCAGAGCCTGTCATCCAGCCAGAGGCCTCAGTGCTGCCCTTGGCCTGGTCTCTCTGGCTCCTGTTACCTTACCAGTGAGTCTGAATGTCTTTGCTAGCTTTTGACGTCCTCACCACCCGCCTTTTGTCTACGTCACTCCCTGAGCTGGGCACTCCAAACAAGTCAGCCTAGACCTGTCCTTGAAGCGTGGCATGGTTCCATGTGCCCTTCTGTCCTTCCTCCCATTTGCACAAGCACTGTTTGCTGAGCATCTATTATCGGCACTTGGTCGTATCTGTGAGCAGTTCAGTCTGGCCCCAAGGAGCAGTGACTGCCCATGCAACAGTTCTCAACTCTTAACCTCGTACTTTCCTCAATAGTAAGGCCTGTCCCCTTCACCTTTGGCAAACCTGATGAGGTCGTCTCCTCTGGGAAACTTCCCTGGGCCTCCCAGCAGGAGGTAACTGGCCACCTGAGGTACAGCTTTCTGCCTTGACTATTTATACATCTGACTTCTCCTGACTATGAACTCCTCCAGAGCAGGGTCTGTCTTTTCCATTTTGTGTCCCTAGTGCCCAGCCCAGCACCTGGAATATAGTAGATACAGTAGATACGGGGAGATATTTCTTGCCAGACAAACAACAGCAGAAACCAAGAGAGGACAGGTTTACAAGGGAGTGATCGGCAGCATGGGATACAGGAATACCTCCACACACACACACACCCTGCCTCCCACCAGTTTCACCCCATCTGGAATGCCTTCTCTATGCACTTCCTTAGCCCCGAACATGGCTCTGCTCCTGTGATGTGGGGTAACCGGCCCCAACCCTAGGCTCTGCCCCCTTCCAGCATGCTGGCATCTTAGCCTGTCAAGTCCCCTCAAGCTGTGATCCTGCCATGTATTTGTGGGCTGCATGTCCTTTACTTGGTCCGTTTGTTAAGTGGCATCAATGCCAGGACCTGTGCTGAGCTACCAGGAGGAGAACCCTGAGGGAGCCTCGGGCCCAAGAGGGGGATGTAGCACTACTGGCTGCCTCTTGTACATAATAGAGATGCAGGGACAGGGTGGCTTCTCCTGAGGGCTCCAAAGCTGGAGGTCATCACATACATTGTTCACCACTCCCCCCTCCAGAGGGTACAGGCGACTGTGGAAGCCATGGTGCCTAGCATGCAGTAGGTACTTAAGAAATGCATACTGAAGAACTATATCTGCGGCCACGCCAAGCCAGGCCCTTGTCATGCCAAGAGATTCCCTGATACCTGCTCATATTCACACAGCCCATCAAGGCCCAGGGTATTCCCCACCCTCAGCTGGTGCTGTGGCCAGTCTGTGGGTGCTTCCATGCCAGTACCACACCTGACATCTCTCACAGAGGTACTGTGGTCTGGGGGTGGGGAGATGGGAGAAACACTGTGCATGGTCATGGGCTGTGGGGCCTTAGCTGGTCACTTCCCTGGTCCAAAGATTTCCCCCTCCTCTCTGGAGAAGCAGGCTGGACTCCCAGTGTCAGGGCTCCCTTCTGACCCAGCCCAACCCATGCACTGCCCCAGGCAGCCCATGGTGAGGTCAGTGGGCCAGACAGCCCAGTGTTCTTGCTGATGGCTGGCTGGCAAGCGGCTGAGCCCTCCCTGCACCCGCAGGATAAGTCTCCACTCAGCGGCTGCGATACCATGGGCGTAATTGGGAAGCTTGCACCACACAAAGCCAGGAACTGGAAAAGCCAGTTGGGAGGGCTTGAGCCACAGGTGAGAGTTGGGGGAAGGGGTGTGAACATGGTGAGCCACCTCAGGATCGGCACCCACAGGGCCACACAGCCACCAAGCTCCCTGACCCCATCTGCTCTTACTCCCCCATGGGTGTGGGGACAGGCAGAGTAGAGGGCCTGCCACAAGCGCTAACATTCATTTGCTGCTTTAAAGCAGTGACCTCACCCTGCTGGGCCAGGTCAGTGCTAGGAGGGGAGATTGTCGATGGCAGCCAGGGTGGGGGTTAGGGAGGGCAGGGGAAAGGACTCGGGTGCCTGGGTGGGGTGGCCCTCTCTCAGCCCTGAGTCTGTTGAGGTGGAGGCTGCTTTCCTTTTCCCCGTGGCCACCTAGTAACAACCCCAGAGCGATGCACAAGGAAAGTTCCCAGTATGCCCTCACTGTGCGCAAAGCGGGCACTCCTGGCCCCCTCTGTCCCACTGCTGCACAGGGTAGGGCAGGGAAGGCAGGACCCAAGGGAGCAGGCATACTCGCTTTTGCTCTCTACCTCTGATGCAGCTGACTGCGGGGTCCTGGGAGCATGGGGGTGTGCGCAGAGGGGTGCGCAAGGCTGGAAACTCTCCTCACCAGCTGTCTTCTTCCTCACCCCAGGCTCTGTACCTGGGACCCAAGCTTCTAGCAGGGGTAACCTGTCTTGGTCCAGGAATGAAGATTGGACATGGTCCCTGGTTCTTATACTGGACAGAGTGGGAGGCTTTCTGAGGGGAGCAGTGTTCACCCCTGAAGAAAGGAGTGAGGGGGCTGGCTCAGGTAGGAACCCTGGGCCTCACTTGGAAGGCCTGGGAGAAGGCTCCGGGACACAGGGAGCCTTGCTCAGGGTGGTAGCCCGAGGGAGCCCTAGAGGCTCACCTGTCTAAACTGTACCGAAGTGTCCAGCTGTGACAGTCAGGAAGCTGATGCTGCTGGCTTCCCGACCCTGAAGGGGCCTCTCAGCACCATGGCCTTCAGGCAGCATGGTGGAAGTAATGAAGGTGTGGGTCTGAGTTGCATCTCTTTGCTGTGTAACCTTGAGTCAGTGACTGAACTCATCTGTGGCTCTATTTGCCCTGAGCAGCAGCATAATGGGGATTCTAATAGGTAGTACCTGTCTATAGCAGTGGTGCAGGATTCAATTAAGGAGCATAAAGGAAACTGAGAAAACAGTGCTTAGCACAAGTTAGGAGCTCAATAAATGTTGCTATCACCACCACCATCATCATCATCTTTCGCTTATGAAGCTGCAGAGTTCTCTTCCTGGAACTCCAGCAAATGTTTATGGGGCATCTACTCTGCACTGGACACCATATGGCGGCGACGAAGTCCCTCTTCTTGGACACCCTGGTGGCTCCCTCTCATCTCTTCTTCCTCAGCAAACACTGCTACTTCTCTCCCAACAGCACACAGTAAGGGTCTATGCCCTTTCTCTTCTGGTTCCTGGTGCACCTGTAGAGTCTGGGCTCTCTCCCGCAACACATCACACTTTGGTTTGGGGCTGCATGGACGCGTCTCCCCGATGCTCACAGCCCAGGGCTTGGAGAATCCTGTTGAAGATTTCTGGCTCCCCAAGCATGACAGGTTGCTCACGGCAAGCGCTCCCTTTCCTTTCCTTGGGATATGGGAACAGGATGGATCACTGGCATAGCAGTCCACGGGAGCTCAGGTATCCACACAAGCCCTCACTTAACAAATCCAGAGGGCTTGAGTTACTTGCCCAGGGACATGGAATGGGAGTCCCCTGGCCAGTGCCCTTCCCACGCACCCCAACCCTAGACTCAGCTCAACCCAACTCCCCAGGAGCCTTGTTTGGGTGAAGACCCTCCCAGAATGTACCCCTGAGCCTCCATAAGCCCTGTAAGAACGACTCAGACACTGGCTACAATAGCACGGTCATGGCCCCTGCTGGACACCCATCCTGCAGTCCAATGACCGGGCATCAGGAACAGGGACTGAGGGAGCCCAAGTGGGGGACTGCAGGTGGTTGCTTTGTATAGAGCAGGAAGAACCAGAGAGGAGGAGAGAGCTGGTGGAGGAACTCGTGGGAGCCTGAGCCCTCAGCAGAGCCCTTTTTCTTTTTTTGTTGGCTCTGGGGATTGAACTTGGGCACTTTGCACTACGCGAGGTCCCTAACCCATTTTTATTTTTTATTTTGAATTTTGAGACAGGGTCTCAATAGACTGTCAAGTTGCCAAGGCTGTATTCCAACTTGTAATCCTCTTGCCTCCACCTCCCAGACTGCTAGCACCACAGGTGTGCCAGAGGCCTCCTTGCATCCCAAGGATAGCAGAAGACCCTTTTCTGTGGCCACAGCACTGCCTATATTCTTCTGACCACCCTAGAGTCCAGAGTCGGGATACAGATTGCTGGACTTGTGCCCAGGTGCCTCAGTTTCCCGAAGAAAGCTCAGCTTGGGCAGTTCGGATGATCTGCCTAGCCCAAAGTGCTGAGCCAGCGAGGCAGGCATCGGGTCGGGCCCCCTGAACGTCACAGACCTGCAAAAGCCCCAGCTCAGCAACAAAACACAAAGGCTCCTCAGTTGTGGCAGACAAACCTGCTCCCCAAGGCCCCGCCCTGCCTGCCATGGAGCTGTTCTGCAGGCGGGTGCCACAGGTTCCCACACAGTGGGGTGTGGCATTGGCTGCTCCCCTCAACCCATTTTGAGCAGTTTGCCTTCCTGTCTTTTTTAACCTTAGCCGCCCCCCCTCTTCCTGATCACTTGGGCTGTAGCAGGGCCCAGGTGGGTAAGGAGACACAGGTACCCTCTTTCCTTTCCCTCAGCTGTGGGAGAGGAGCTAGATGATGCCAGGGGCATTCGCACTTTCTGGCATGGAGGCCTGGTCTTCTGACCTGGCCATGCTGACCCTTCCAGATACTTCTTTCCTGAGACTTGCCCAGTGCCCCAAGTTAGGTGGGCAGAAGTGGTAGACATGCCCTGGAGTGAAGGGGCAGCACATTAAAGAGTGCACAACTCTCTCTCTCTCTCTCTCTCTCTCTCTCTATATATATATATATATATATATATATATA
>NDGN011553549.1:12229-29306 GCA_002564285.1 Tympanoctomys barrerae | reverse complement strand
AGTTTCAAAACCAATTAGTAGGACAGTTTCAATAATTAGTACATTGTATATTGTTGTCTTCATCGTGTTTATTCGTAGTACAAAGTACAGACATGATATCCTGTCCAAACACTATTAATACAAATCCTTCTATTCATTGAATTAAGAGAAAGTAGCTTTGTATCTATCCCAGTTTGTATATACAGATACAAAATGGTCCTTCATTTGTATCCCCCCCCCTTTTTTTGTTTAGGAATACCCATCTCTGACAAAACCACTTCTCTTTTGTCTTTATCACCTTTACATCCTTGCTATAGGTACCATCAGTCTTGGGAAAATGTAAATCTGAGTAAGGGGAATGATTTCTGTGTAGCACACTGTGATCTGATCTGGGTCCCCTGGACAATGTCTGGCACATACAGTGTTCTTGATATATTTAGTGGATTGATAAACTAATAAGTGAAAGTTATGACCAGACATTCATGTTCTCTGGGGCAGGATACGGCATGTAATAAAGGACATATTTATTTAACAGGTATTTAGCATCTTAAGATGGCAAAGCTGGAAGGTATCTTAGAAACCATCCAGGAAAATCATTGTTGCAGAAGACGACAAGGACATTTAGGTCCATAAATGGACATTTAGTGGCAAAGCCATAGCTGTAATTGAGATTTTCTCTTTTCTCATTCTTTTTTTAATCACTTGTCAGTGTTGCATTTATTCAGTTTAAAGTAAATTCAGGACTGTGAGATAGCTCAGTGGATTAAGCATCTGCTTTGGCAAGCGCTCGGAAGAGAGTTTGATCCCCTGTCCTGCATGTCACACTGGCCTTGCCTCCGGGGCGCGCTGAGCTGGTGACCAAGTCCAGGCGTGGTGGCACATGCCTGTAATCCCAGGGCTGGGGAGCCTGAAAAGAGGAGGATCTTTACAAGTCTGAGCTGGGTAGTGAGACCCTGTACCAAATGCATAAATGGGGGGGGGAAGCAGAATTGATTTGACACCTATGGATTTGATCTCTTTTGTATTGTCTGTGAAACTTAAAGGTAGAAATTTTCAATAGAAAGTTTTATGTGATTAAAGTGTTTGTTTGCTTTTGAGACAGGGTATTACTATGCAGGTTAGGCTGGCCTTGAACTCACCGTGTAGGTCCAGCAGGCTTCTAGCCAGGACAATCTGTATGCCTCAGCTTTCTGAGTTAAGGGATTACAGGCGTGGACCACTACCACACCCAGTAAGATTTTATTATTTAATCACCAGATCTCATATTCCTCTACTGGGGGTTTCCTCTATAAGCCTTGTTTCCAGGATAGCTTCCTCAGTTCAGCAGTTTCTGCTATTGGAGTAGAATTGTTCAAATGGGGCTGGGGAGATAGCTCAATGAATAAACACTTACCTAGCAAGTGCAAGGTCCTGAGTTCAAAGAATTGTTCAAGTGGACAGGACAACACACTGCAAGAAACATCTTTTCCCCTTGTTTACATGAGTTGTCCATAGCAACAAGTCCCACAGAGTGCTCGGTTACATGAGCCCTCTTCAAGGCCACGAATTGCTGCTCACAGCTGGTGTTCACTGCAGTCATGACACCAATAGCAACCATTCA
The DNA here is from genome assembly GCA_002564285.1 of Tympanoctomys barrerae. Lineage (NCBI taxonomy): Eukaryota > Metazoa > Chordata > Mammalia > Rodentia > Octodontidae > Tympanoctomys > Tympanoctomys barrerae. The sequence continues at coordinate 27,727 of NDGN011553549.1, read as the reverse complement.
GTCATGCTTGGGTCACCACCTCTACCTCACCGGAATGAAAAGTAGACCAGGGGCTACCGCTTGGATGAATGGGTGTCCTTGGACTATTAGCTGTAGAAGCAAACTTGAAATTCTAGGAGACAAACCACTGCTGGAGCACACTTTTTTTTTTTCCCCATTTATGTATTTGGTAAGGGTCTCACCACGCAGCTAGAAATTGTGATGATCCTCTTGTTTTCAGGCTCCCCAGTGCTGAGATTACAGGCGTGAGCCACCATGCCTGGACTGAGTTCCCAGCTCAGCATGCCCCAGGGGTGAGGTTAGCGTGGCATGTGGGACCCCGGATGGAACCCCATCCCCCCTCTTGCCAAAGCAGGCATTTAGTCAGCTGAGCTATCTCGCTGGCCCCAGGGCACACATTTTCAAGGGCAAAAACGGAAGGTCTGGGTTAGTAAGTCGTCTAGGGCTGCATACTGGGATAGAGGCAGAGCTGAAACCCACAGCTGTGAGTGCTAATTATGCATCTTCTGGTCAGAACACACAAACGTCCGGAACTGAGAATTCAAGCGTCTTTCCCCTCCAAACCACCTTTCCTCCCTACAACCTACACTTTCCCCACAACTTTCTTTAAAATACACAGATGATTATCTTCTTCCAGACTTTGAAGTCACATAAGGATTGTCAGAGACATAATTAATTGACTGTCAGCAAAGTCATTGTTCGAGCGTCCGCGGGGCTCCTCTTGGTAGGCATCTGCTGTCCTTTTAATTGAGTGGATTCATTCAGGAGCAAATATTTATGGAGTGCCCACTGTACACCAGTCACTGCGGTGTGCACAAGGGAAATAATGTGGCCTAAGGACCAAAGAGAGAAGGCATTTGTTAAATCCTGCAGTGACAAGGCTTTGATGGAGAACAGATTTCACAACTGGTGGGGAAGTGACGACGACTTTGGACCTCTGGGTTCAAGGTTTTGTTTGTTTGTTTGTTTTCTAATGATTGACTGATGCCATGTAAAATGCTAAGGAAGCCCTAGTGAAGTGACATTGCTGGAGGGAAAAGGCGAGGTAGCAATGTGCTGTCCCAGAAGACAGATGAAGGCCCCAAAAGGCACTGAAGCAGACAGTGCCGGCGAACACAGGCAGCCACAGGAGCAGGTCCAAGCTGCCTCCCACACCTCAGTTCCCCTCCTAATCGACTCGAATGTCAGTCATGCAGCCTTCGATTCCTTCAGAATCACTGCAGGATTGAAGAGCTCTGATCTTACCCTCTTTTGGTTCGCTGCTGTTGAACTCCAATTTCTACAAATTCTAGATCTCTGCTTCACTCCTTCTTGCCAGTGCACATTATTTGCTAAAGTTCAGTAAGAAAGAACAGAAACCTTGGACAGCAGCGGCTTGCTGCAGCAGCTTAAGAAGGCATAGCAGGCAGGAGTTGTGGAAAGGAGTTTTTAGCTGCTAGCGAGGTTCTCTGGCTGTCTTGCTCCACCTTAGAACACAGCACAGTTAGAGAAGCTCCTCCAAGACATGTAACTGGAGAGTGTGCCATTATTACATCCTTAGAAGGCACTTTTGCCACCCTTACCATCTATCAAAACTATCTTAGTGTTGTTTCCCAGATATTTTTATTTAAATCAATTAATTTCTTAGTAGACTGTTTAATTACATGTCAATATTCCCTTTCTCCCAGAAGACATTAAAGTAAATACCAGACTTAAATTGAAAAGCATGCACTCCTAGACTAATGCTCCACATATTGAAAAGCTGGGCATCATTCATGAAAAAAAGGCAAAATGATGAGATATAGTGAGGAAATGATGCTCCCGGCATTACTCATTGAGGCAAGTGCTGTGAAGTCAACGGCTTCCAGCATGAGTTTCCACGACATTGCAAGAGGCAGTAGAATGGCACTCAGGTCCTGGCTTCCGCGGTTCAAGCCCTGCAGGCTCGCTTGTGCCACAGAGTGGCCACAGCATCTTGGTCTGTTCTCTTCCCCTGGGATCTCATTTCTCATATGAGGGTGCTACCGCACATGGCCTATTCTGGTTTTTGGCCAGTATAAAAGACGTTTTGTACATTATTCTCTATATACCGCTAAACTGTAGCTAGATTAGAGAAACCGCTACTCTGTGTAAAATTACAATAATGCTGCCTTCACAGTCTCAGTGAAGAATTGGGAAAGGAACCCAAGAATTATATTTCCTGAACAATTTTATGCTCTGCTTAGTACTATTCGCTATTTCCTGTGGTTTATGAAGAGGCTCATTGCATGCCAAGCAGCTCTGAATGCCACTTGATAAAAATAAAATAGGATTTGTAAACATGGTAAAGAATACCTTGCACTAGTGCAGGTGACTTAGCATCAATCCACTTAAGCACTTCTTAGGTGAGTAATGTCACATTCCAATAGTGGTTGGCAGAGACATTACTATTGGTAACCATCGGTGTGACAATGACGTTTACTGTAGATGAAGTAGTACTCTCATAAAATGAATAATTTTACTTTTAATGTATGGCACAGTGGAATGAGCACCCTGGACTTGGACCCTGAAGGCCAAGTGGAAGTTCTCTGTGTTCTTTTGCTGACAACAGTGACCTTTGCCCTTCGTGCTACTCTTAGAATGTTTTGTTGTTTATTATGGAGAACCATTCTTTCAGGCATCGGAAGATTAAAGGGCAAGTTAAGGGAAGAGACCAGAGCTGGGTTTTTAACTCAGTGGTAGAGACTTTGGATTGCAAGATTAAGGCCCCTGGAGTTGGGCTGGGGGAGAAGAGGGAGAAAAGCATTGACTCCTCAGCACCAAAAGATGGGGAGAGAACTGAAAGCTTAATGTACTTTTTCTCATTTAAATGAGCTCTTTTAGGTAGTCTCATTGTGCATCAATAATTAAAAATATTAAATCAGCTCATTTGCAGAATAACTTAACCTCTGAATTTCCATTAATTCTCCTAATTTTAAAAATTAGTGATCTCTATTTTACATTGTGGTAATCAAATTAAATAGTGTATAAGTATTTTTTCAACTGTAATGAAAGACCAAAATATAAAAGATGTTTGTATTGTCTTCCAAAGCAATACATCATTTGGCTTACGCCATTTATGATTAGTCTGTAATGATCTTTTTCTCTCAATTTTTAATGATTTTGTTTGTCTCCATTACAATGAACACTTTGCAGTTCTTATGATGTTGTCTTGTTATTGGAATATCATGAAAGAAAATAAAAGTGTTTTCAGTCATCGTGTGTGAGAAAGCAACGCGCCAGGATCTACCACAGTGTTCTCATTTGCTGAGCAAACTACTCTTGCTTTTTAATGTGGAATGCACAAGAACTAATTGAAAAAAGACAACATGAATTTTGACTCAGATTGTTCAAGATGAATCATAACCTACTTTCTCATCAGAGATGTTAAGAAAAAAAAAATTAAAGAAAATGAGCCACCACACAGCTTTACTGTCGGCGTCAGCATAATCCACCCAGAGTGGTTTTCAACAGCACAAAGAGTGCATTTCTACCAAGCTGAGAATTGCAGGTAATCCAAAAACCTGGTTAGCTTTTTCTTTGTCAGTAGTCTGACGAAAGTGTATTTTTTTTTTCTCTCTCTCTCTTGGTTAAAACATTGTAGTCAGAGTCTTGGACTCACCAGCAGCTTTTGCCCAAACAATTCAGAAGTCAAGTTATGATCTCCACTGTGCCCTCTGAGGGCCGCAAGGACGGGACCCCCTGCTGAACATCTGGTCTTGATGTCAGTGTGCTTGCTGAGGTGCCAGGAAGCAGGGGTACAGAAAACAACAGGAACCTAGAGCCAGGGTGGAGCTGCAGCTTCCCCAAACATAATTTGCCTGGCCTTATTGATGTCACTGATTAAAGTACAGTGAAGACTTCGCACCGGAGGAGTCTGAGGTCCAGACATGTCATCTGTTTTTCTTGTGGATCTAGCTTACAAAAGATGCTATACTCAGAAAGAGACACTAAAAACTACTCTAGAACATAGTATCCCATGTTTTCTAATTCTTCTTGTTGTGTCTCATTGACAACTTTATTATCTTTATTACTGTCATATATGAATATGTGTTTGCATGTCTGTATTTCCTGGCTTAGTGTGTGCTCACCGAGATACCCCATCTTCATCTTGTTCTTTCCTTCTTCCTTTAAGAGCAAAATGAGGAGCTAGAACTGGATGACTGTTAAATATTTTTTTTTTTAATGCCATGCTACTAAGACCTTGGCTTGCCATAAGGATTATCTAATGACTTGATCTTTAAAATTTCCACTGTGGATTTTGTTTAAAACAAAATAAGCATAGTTGGAACACTTACTATACACTATGAGATTATCCCTTACTCTCATGTATCGTGGCTGTAACACTATGGAAACAGCTTTTCTTGCAGTACAGATGAAAGCATCATTCAAAGAGAGCTTGTTTTCCAAGATTCTAGCAGTTGGGGTTGCAATTTGCTCCCAGACTCTTCACCCCTGCACATGTATTCCATATAATCTTTGGTAGAACTGCTATTTATGGAAGATAAGATAGCTGAAGCCCAAGAAAAAGCCCCACAAGCTCTGTGCTCACTGCCCAGCTTTTCTGCCAAATCTCACTCTGCTTCTCCTTCTACTTCACTCTGGGGACATTGTTTCAGGAATGATTTGCTTTCCTCTGATCCGAGGGCCCATCACTGATGAGAAAGTAAGGCATGCCCTTTCTCTGAATTATACCAGATGTCTCAAAGTCAAGATCTCCCTCTGCTATAAGGATAATAGTGCCTAGCTGGGCCACTTAGTTCAAAAAAAGTGCTGGACACAATATTCTTTTTATAAATACCACTCCAGATGTGCATGTTCATTTTCTTCCCACTTGAACTTGATTAGGCCTCCTTATTGTAATTTGGTTAGTATGTATGTTTCAAAACTCTTTTCTGCTCGCTGCTTGTTCCAATCCAGTGCTGCCTTCCTTCTTGTGTGGAAATAGTTCCTTTTAATCTTTATCAATGACATCTTCTAGTCCAGTGCGCCTTAGGAAAGTCAGGCCCAGGCCCACTGCCAAGGGGGAATGAAAACAAGGAAAAAGGAACTCACTTTGAAAATAAGGTCACCCTATTGACTTGTCATCAGGAAGGCAATAGCTAGCAATTGGCTCGCTCAGTCGGAAGTTGATACTATTTTAGGCCATCAGCAGGAGTGTCAATGTATCTGTGAATTTTGGCATTTTATTTCATTAAGGTGGTTCAGGAAGCCAGACACTGATTAACTGATTCTTCAGCTTAGATCCCACTCCTAATTTTGGATGTGTGGTGTCTTCAGGCAGCTGTTGTGACACCCTGCTGCTAAAGAAAACTTGTGCTTCTGAAGCAATCTTGGGAGCAGTTTACCCCACATCCTACCGTCCTGGATCTTCTACTGCTGTGCATCTCTGATGACAGGTGACAAGGGGTATGATTCCTTCTGTTGCTCCTCTGGCTTAGCAAGGATGTGTAGTTGAAGTGTGTGGGTTCAGTTGCCATCCAAGGCTTACCTGTGCTGACAGCATCCTGACTAATGTAGTAGGCTCACAGTGGGCTTTCCGTTGGAGACCACCCAAGAATCCTTCTCAACATCACAGTTCTTGTAAAGTTGGGAGAAACCCTCCCTAGATAGGTGGAAAGAGTTGTTTAGGTAAGACTAGAAAAAGTCTTGACTATGCATCACTGATAAGGTTATGGGATCTGATTTATTTATAAATATTCCTAAGAAAGGTAAGAACTTCTACCTAGAAAATCTGTGGTGTTCTTTGTGCTTTCATTGGTTTACTCAGTAGTTATTAAAAGCCTGTGCCAAGCCTTGTGCTAGAGCATTTTCTTTAAATGCTCATCCTCTGTCTATCTACCTATCTATCTATCTATCTATCTAATCTATCTATATTTATAAATAACTCAGTTACTATATGAGAAAAATATTACTGGAGTTTGATGGTATTGCGGGAGCAAATTAGTTACAGTGGTTCACTAGAATTGGAAAATTAGGGAAGAGTTTCCTAATATAAGTAATGTTGACACTGGTCATGGAATTTTTCCAGGCACACCATGAGTTCAAGAACATTTCAGAAAAACAACTCAGTCTAAACAAAGAACAAGAGCAGTAGACAGTTGCAAGAACAAAATGAAATGTGACTAGAGAACAGGTTATGAGCAGCAGAAGGGAGCATAAGAGCACGATCAGTGGTCGGATCTAACGGGCATTTTGTTGCTTACAAGAGTCTAGGATCGTTGCTGAAAGCCTTTGGTAACCCCAAGGAGCTAAACAAGAGACAGACAAGATCCCTGATTAGAAACCCTGCCGGGCCTCATGGAGATGAGCTGCTTGGAACAGGAGAGGATTTGAAAGGCTGGGCCTTGTTCTGGGTGTCACACCCTGTCAAGGGACTAAGTGCCTGCAGCACTATCATTGTGACAAGGTGAGAGGATGGGGAAATAGTGTCAGGAAAGTCTAGGAGACATAGGTGGAAGCTTACTTCCGGGCTTCTATCATGAGAGGGTACCATCAAGTGTGATAGCCAGCAGTCCGCTGTGACCCTTCCTACTAGTAGCAGCTGCATCCTGTTCATCAGTGCTTGTGAGCGCTTCCTGTGCACACGTCTTCTGCTGGGCACTGGTGCGGCAGTAGTGAGTAGGACAGAGGGAAAACCCCCATGATATGGGGCTTACATCTAATGATGAGAGGAAAGCAGCAAAAATAGGAAAATATTGAGCATGTCAGGCAGCGGTATATTCAATTCCATAGACAATATTAAGCAGGAAGAGGAGGACTGTGAATGATGAACTATGAGGACAAATGGAAGTAATGTGAAAAATAGCATGGCAGGTGATTGTGAGGTCCCTATTGGTGAAATTTTATGTGTCCATTTGGGGATTATATTTATTGTTTCATTTTGTAATTTATTTCTCCTAAAAAGGAGCATAAACTGTGACAGCAGAATAAATATCCACAAACAGACAAATCTATTAACCATAGTTTGTGTTTGTCAACATAACACATGCCAGGAAAAAAAGGCATAGGTCAGCTAACAAGGTAATTATGGCAGGGATGGGCACACTTGGATACACACCAATGTGTGTCATTCAAAATATATAGAGTTTGAAGGGGAAAAGAGCAGAAAGACATTAGACTCAATCCATATCCTTTAGCTTTACATGGAGGACTATGAGTGGGGAAAACACTTACACAGGACATCCACATATGCTTAATGTTAAAGTTTTCTGACAGCCTGGTTCATGATTCTCTCATTCGAGGTCACCCAAAGCTGAGGTTCTGGCTTGGAACCCTGGGACTGAACGTCTACTCTGCACTAGGACTTCCCCAGGGAGACTTGGAGCAAATTGCACTTTTCTGTGCCCTGGTTTTACTGACTGCAATGTAGAAATGGTTTTAGTCCTATTTGTGACAGTGGTTTGGGGAGGATTGAATGAGAAATATCACATACTTTATGTATAGCATTGCTGACGCAGTTAGTGTGCCCTGAGTTTTCATGTGCATCGTTGGCACATCACGTAGTCCTTATCTGGATGGTACAGTGGAGTAAACTGTGTTCACTATGTTAGTATAACATCAAAGATCTTAGAATATCGTGGTGTAGTTGACTAGGCTTCTTCTGCTTGGGCATAAACTTGAAACCAATCTCAGATGATGACCACAGCAAGAACTTTTGGGATTTCCAGCTAAGATGTCAAAATATTGGCTACTTTTTGTTGTGTCAGTGAATGGCTATAAAGGATATTAAAATAACATTGATATTCATTTTATGCACAACCCACTCTAGGACACAGTCATTTGAGATGATTTTGTATCATAAATGGAGTCCTAGCCTTTCAGGGCAGGGACACTTTTTATTTGTTCTTCTGCATCTAGTACAGTCCATCCAAAGCACTTATGGCGAGCTGACTAGAATGCTTCAGCTACTGATCGCGCATCGTTGTCACATCACGTAGTCCTGGTCTGGATGGTACAGTGGAGAAAACTGTGTTCTAGGGCCGTTTAGACTTTGCCCAAGGTGAGACAGATGGTTAAGAGGTATAGCCTCAATTTTCAAAAATGATCTCTACTTCTGTTAGCTTAACAGACACCTATTTTTAATGAGAACACCTTTTCCAACGAGTTAACACTCTCTGCAGTTGTTCTGCCTCTTCTATTACTGTATTTTCTGTGTCATTTCTGCTGTTCATACACAGAATTACAAGTCATAGATTTTTGTGACTGAGGGGACTGAGAGTTTCCTGGTTCTAACATGAGGACTTGCCCAGGGAAACTTTATCACTAGACAAACACAGACACACATACAGACACACACAGACACACACACACACACACACACACACACTTGTATCTATCTATACTGGGCCTCTGACTACTGACATACAACCCACCTCTAATGAGAAAACACCATCATTTGGAGAAGAGTTAGCTGACCGCAGCGTTTTCTCCAGGTGTGACGGAAGGGGAAATTTAGGTTAGGACTTACTAATCAACTCTAGTCTTCACATAGCAGGCAAAAAAAGAAGCAAAGTGGAAATACATTCCACAAGTTCACAGCTCCTCTATGACATGTCTTCATAAAGAACTTGAGACTTGCAGCGTGAAGCAACTTTCTTATTTATTCCACAAAACCACCTCTGGGCACTGCACGCTGTTTTACTTATCGCTGTTAGAGAAATGTGAGGCAGGGAGCGATTGATTCATTTGCCCAGGAGCCCATGACAGACCAAATCAGTCAAGAGAGGACAGGTCCATCCTGTCTTCGGCTCCTCACCTGCTCACTTGGTTCAGAGCAGCACTCATCAATGTGGATTACACATTTTCATAATGATAATTTGTGGCTTGCATAGCTTTCTGGTGTGTGTTTTCAATTTCTATTTCTTTGATAAATGAACAAATAACAGAGACGGTGAAACCCAGTAGGAGAATTACCACCTAGATTTTGTGTGATCTCTCTTCTCTAGTGAGTCAGTATGTTTAGTAATGATGCAGTTGATCATAAGGTTATTTAGTGTATTTGCTAAGTGAATATTTATAGAGAACCTCTGGTATATGTGCATCCTTAGCCTAGATTAGGCAAATTAAAGGTGAAATCGATCCATCCTGCAGATAAATGGCTAATAAATAAATTGGCAAGTATTTGTTCCCAAGAAAGTCAGACATTGCTATAGAATGGAAAGTCAAAAATACTGTATGTAATTTTTTTATGATGTGATAACAATTACGAAGGAAACCTATGCCTATGAGAGAGAGTGTCTGAGTTCCATGGAAAAAAAGTAGATTCAGGGAGATATCAGAGCTATATCTTCAGGAAAGAATAGGATGTTTATCAGTAGAAAAAGGGAAGAGAGTGGGACATATTGGACAAGACAACATGTGTAAAGATAGAGGAATCAAAAGACAAGTGTTAGAATAGTAAGACACTGTCCAAAATGCTATAACAGAACTCTGTGACTGAAGCTAAAGTAAGTTTAAGGAGAACTGTTGGTCCCATGGAAAGAGGGGGAGCCAGGGGTCCCACAGCGAAAGACGTTACCTGATGTGTTACAGAATTGTTTGGGAGTGGGGTGATAGTGCAAACCTAACTCCCAATGCTCTGGGAAGCAGGAGCAGGAATCTCAAATCTGGGCAATGTAGTAACTATGTGAGACCTTGTCTCTAAATAAAAAGGTAGGATGATAAAGCTTAGGAAAAGGTATATATTTACCCATATCGTTTGGATGTTTGTTTCCTAGTATGAAATATAAAAATCTTTACTGTTGGTCAATAGTGGGTAACAATAGATTAGTAACTTATTAAATCATTAGATGCTATAACAAGTTCTGTAGCCATACAATGCTATTATTGGTCTAGAAGTCTTTGTAAAGCCACTTCAAAGGGCAGAATTGAGCTGGAAATATGATAAAAGATATAGGGAACTTGTGATGAAGGATGAGAAAAATGGTACTTCTACCTTTCAGTGCAAAACAGGAAGTGCTTAGGTATGCAGAAATGCAAATCAAGTCAACTATATTTTTGGTGTGGTTTGTGTGCATGTAGATTTTCGCTGATCAGCCATATTATAAGGATAATACTGTGTGAAGAATACACTGAACTCAACAGGAGGACCATTAAGTTTTAAGTGTGATATTATAGACCATATAGATATAAAGATTATTTTCAGCTTTCAAAAGATAAGTAGATTCTCAGAGAAAATCTTTGTGTGCCTGTACATGTCCATCCTATTTCTACTATTCTCATCTTTAAGCAAAAACCATCTCAAGATCCCGATGCTTACTGAAGAATGTGCACGTTGAGAGGAGAATGAACCCTGCAAGCTGTTTCCTAATATTGCTGTCTTTTGAAAGAAGAATATGATATCCAGCGAGAAATGTTAAGTATAAGCTTTAGCTTATGTATAGGTTAAACCCTTACTTTATGTATAGGTTAAACATGATTTTCCCCCCATTAACCTCAGAAATCTCATTTTGTTTTTGTATTGTTTATTTAGCAAGTGTTTTATAGTTATGAATTGAGTAAGTTACCCCAGGGTAAGAAACACCTGAGTATAGTCTCTTCTCCTTCTCCATGGCTTTTCTTGTTGCAGTTCCAGTTAACTGTAGTCAACTGTGGCATGAAAATATTAAAACATTTTTAGGAAAAAAATGAGAAAAATAAACAATTAGAATGAAAGCAAATTCAAAAGTGAAGAGTTTTGTCTGATAGAAAATTAGAGGAATAAAGAATTCAATTTTAAATTGCACATCATCAGAGTAGTGTGATAAGAACGTGTCTATCTGGCTTCATGTTACTCATGCAGATAAGCCTCTTCATTTAGTATAAGGCACCCCAGCTTACACGGCTTAGTCATATGGTATTGGTCTTGGTAACAGATTGACTATCATAATACCAAATGCGTGTATTCATTTAACCCTATTTTTATTAATAATTAGCCACAAACACAAAAGTAGTGATGCTGTAGCAATTTGGATGTCCCAGAGAGAAATGGCACAGTGTTTCCTTTAGGTGAAAATTCTCAACAAGAAAAACTCATGTGCTGAAGTTGCTAAAACATACAGGAAGCACCAATTTTGTGTACATGCAAATGTACCCCAGAAAGGATGGCTAACATGAAGAGGTCAACCAACAACAAATGCTGGAGAGACTGTGGAGAAGAAGGAACCCTTCTGCCCTGCTGGTGGGAGTGCAGACTGGTACAGCCACTGTGGAAATCAGTGTGGAGATTCCTTCAGAAGCTAGCTTTGGAGGTCCCATTCAAGCCAGCTTTTCACCTCCTGGGTATTTCTTCCACAAGAACTGAAAACCTCATACCACAGCGGTATATGCGCACCCATGTGAACAGCAGCACAATTTGACATCGCTAAATCTTAGAAACAACCCAGATGCCCATCAACCGAATAATGGATAAAGAAGACGTGGTATTTTTACACAATGGAGTTATTATTCAGCTATAAAACAGGATAAATTTGAGTCTTTCCTTGGTAAATGAATGCAACTAGAAAGCATACTCTTAAGCGAAATAAATCAGACCCACATGTGCAAACATCATATTGTCCCTTTAGTGTGAGAACCTGAAAGAGAAAGATTGACTCTGAAGGGTGCAATAGATACTGGGAAAAGGAAATTAACTTATTCAAAAGGAAAGAATAACTGAGTTGAAGAGAAGGACAGGAGAGGGAGTGGGAGGAAGAGATTTTCTATGTATGTAAGCAAGATGGTTTGGACAACTGTACTGTGCATTTCTGCTGGTCTGTGGAAAGAAGTAATTAATGCTTTAATTTATCTTCCTTTTTCAATTGTTTCTCCTTTTTTGTCTTCTTAATTTCTTATATATTTATTTTTGTCTTCCTTCAATTTTAAATGCATCTATCTGGGAATATGAACAACTAGTTGGAAGACAACATGATGTATTACAACAAATACTGTAAAATTCATATCAGTTGGTTAAGTGAAATTCTGTATCACTTTTAATTTTTTCTATTTTAATTCTAATTAGTACTCTGAAAAATTTTAAAATTTTTAAAAAAAGAAAATGTGAAGAAAGATTCATGCGAGCTTTACACACAGTATTAAAAAAGTTAAAATTTTAAAGTAGCCTGTTAGTAATTCTTCTGCATGAAGGAAGATGTGAACATATCCTCCGTAATAATGGAGTATAGATAAAAATGAGTAATGTCAGTAAAATCTTCTTTAGAAAGGTGGCCTTCTCAAAGTTGTTTCTGATCCTGTGCAGTCACGCTATTTGCACATCGTAGAGACAATTTAGTTTTTCTTAGTTGAACCAGAGAGTGAACTTGGGCCAATACCACCTTATCAATTGGTATCAAAGTGATTGAAGCTCACACAAAAAGCCAACCCAGAACCGTGCATCGGAATTTGCTTTTCGTGAGCTCGGCCCACCTTGGTCATGCTCAGAAGTGTCATCGTTTTAGGGAAATCATCTGCACTGTGGTGCACAGACTCACATTTTGCTGGACAAGCTCTGTCCCTTGGCCTCCATCAGAAGATGCCCTGATTCCTTTTAGTCTTCACAGAGCGCTGTGACTCTCCAATCTCTGCTCACCCAAAGCTCATGTCTGACCTTGTGCAGTCTGAAGGACACGTTCCTATATTTCTGAGCATTTCCTATAAATGTTGGTCTCTGATTTCATGTGCATTCCATATGTTTTGATTCTATTTTTATTGGTTAAAAATCTTTGTGATTGTTTGAAGTTGAGAATTCTGAATCTGTCTTAGGAACTTTGCTTTTCTTCCTCGAAAACATAGGTTTAGACCACACATAGTCTGTCATGCCTGTAATCCCAGCACTGGGGAGGCTGATACAGAAGGATGAGTATGAGTCCAAGCCGCATAGCAAGACCCGGTACCAAATATATTAAAAAAAAAAAAAAAAAAAGTACGTGTTCATATATAGCTGTAAGGTTAGCAGGTGTCAGTTAAAGTACAAAAGCTTCTGTAGAAAAATTAAAGGCATCTGTATTACTTCTAAAAAATTATTATTTGCACATTGGATCATAAATCTGTACAAAAATTACACTTTTTAAATTAAGCCTCCTCTTTGTCATGGTTGTCTCTCCCTTTGAATTCGACAATTGTGTACGGGATTTTCTGTCTTTTTGTTGTTGTTGTGCAGTTTTTGTGTGTTCTATTCTCAGCAGTCACTGCAGCTACATAAGGAGGATCTTGACTTTGGCTTCCTTTCTATCGAGACACCGAGCTGAACTACGTCATTAACTATTTATTGCTCACATTAACATTTTTTCTGCCACTTTGATGCCAGGCTGCTAACTTTGTTTTGTTTCATATGTTTTATTTGTATTGCAATTTCTTCATTTTCTGTTTTGCTAGAAAATCATACCTTTCATTAATCATTTTGGTTGTGTTATCATACTGTAGGCAGTATTACTCATTTGGAATTTTAAAATTTCTTTTTTACCTGTTTATCTCCTTTTTTGTTTTGATTCTTTTCCTTTCTCCTTCCTAGTTAACTTTTCATAGAGTGTGCATGTGTGTACACAAAGTTCACATGTCCTCAAAGATGAATTTTAATAGTTAACCTTACTACTTTCTACGTCCTGTTTTGATTCAGTTTATGTAGTTATCCATTTGTGGAATATCTAAATTTGAGTGTTAGTCCATTTACCATTTTTTATTTCGTAACTACATAAATGTTTGTCTCTGATTTCATGTGCATTCCATATGTTTTGATTCTATTTTTATTGGTTAAAAATCTTTTATAAGTTAGTTATGATTCCATAGAATAATTATTTAGAAATTGGTTCTCAAGTTACCTTTATCTTTTTTTCCAACCTTTCAATTAAAAAAAAAACATTGAACCTTGAAATTTATCATCAACATTCAAATCCTGGGCGAAGCATTATGAAACTAGTCCAGCTCATGGCCGAATGTGGCATTTTGTCAGGTGGAAACAGTAAATATCCCCTCTTAACTTAACATTTGTACAGTTCCTAGCAGCCTTGGGGTTCCTGTACACTTCGCCAGTTCCCCCATGGCTAGCTCGGCCAACTTCCAGTACCTCTGGGAAAGGAAAAGAGTTGACTCAGTGCCACCTGCTATTGACTAAATACTTAGGATTCACCGTCGTGCTGGTGACAGGAGACGCACGAATGGACTACTGTGGCAGCCGGTGGAACCTCCTTCCCTGGGGAATTCTGAGATGAGCAAAGAACCATCTGTCTTTGGTGGTCTTAAGCCCAGGCCTGCCTGAAGGCAGGTGCACGGATTAGATGACCTGTGAGGACAGGCACGCATCCCAGTGACTCCAGGGGAAAAGACACATTTGCTCACTTGGAAAAGAACTGGGAGCAACAACGATAAATGTGGGGAGCATATGGCCAAGAGCTTGAAGTACTGAGCCCTGCTTGAAGTTGAAGCCACTCAGTGTCACCCTATACCCTGAATTTCAGAGCACTGCCCTATCTGTGTGAATGCAGCCATCAGCGATTTCACCCCTAAAAGTGCTGTACACATGTGGTGTGTGGTAGGGTGCTTGAAGTCTTTGTTGTTCATAAACAGAGTTATTCTGTGATGACGGAGACCTTGCCTGATCCATACCTAGGTACTGAAACACACTTTTGAGCCTGGTGCTTCTAGATAAATTGCACGTGGCCATGTAATACATCATGCCCTGAATCCCTGTCCTTGGGGTCTGCTCACATTTCTCCTCAGAGGGCGATCTGTGTTTCTTTCAGGCAACTAAATAACTTGACTAATCCTTCAGAAAAGCTGTCCTAATTTTATCAACAATAGCTTTATTGTAAGCACAAACTTATGAGTACGATGTTTAATTCGCCAAGCCACTCTATTGTGATTCAATTCTTGGAGCATGTAATGTACTAATATATTTTAAGGTTTTGAAACAAGGCAAGTGCTTCCAAAATATTGTCCTAATAATATATCAGATGCAAAGTCATAGAGTTCTTGTCCTGTGTTCTTTTGATGTAGCATATAATGGGTATTGATTTGTATATATTGAACTCTTCATCAAGTGGGGATGACTCCTACTTGAGAATTTTTACATCTGTCTTCATCCAGGATATTAGCCTGTTGATTTCTTAGCATACCCATTTCTGACTTTGGTGTCTGTATAATGCTGGCCTCATAGAATGAGTTTGAAAAAATTATTTTCAGTTGTTTGGAAATATTTTAAGAAGAATTGTATGAGATCTTTAAATGCTTGATAGAATCTACCTATTCCTGGAGTTTTCTTCCTGGGAAATTTTTATTACTGATTTCATCTCATTACTCATTATTAGTCTTCATTTTTCTCTTTCTTTGTGATTCAGTTTTGGTAGGATATATTTGTTCAGAAGTTTGTCTGCTTCTTTTAAGTTACTGTAATAGTCTCAGTGATCATGTGTATTTCTGTTAGGTCAGTTGTAATGTCTCATTTTCATTTTTTTCATGCCTTTGAGTTCTCTCTCTCTCTCTCTCTCTCTCTCTCATCTCCTTATGGATTTGGCAAATGTTTTTCCTTTTTTTTTTTTTTTTTTTTTT
>NDGN011553544.1:0-12073 GCA_002564285.1 Tympanoctomys barrerae | reverse complement strand
TTCTTTCTTTCTTTCTTTCTTTCTTTCTTTCTTTCTTTCTTTCTTTCTTTCTTCCTTTTGTGGAACCAGGGATTGAACTTAGTCATGTTTCTTTCTGAAATCTTGCTTTTAAGATTAAAAAGGGAAAATAACCCTCTAGCTTAAAACTGTTTTCCTGATAGTACAAAATGCTTTTGTATCACAAAGATCTGGAATGCACACAGAGATGCCATCCCTTAATTTCCCAACATGCCAGTTTATAACTTAATCCTTTTTATATTTCATACCATATCATTCCCAAAATGCCCACATAAAATAAATGAACTTTGCATTTGATTTAAATAGCTCATGTTAACACATACTGTCTCTCATTAACTAAATTCTTTGGAGAACATTTTATTTTTTAATTTTAATTTTTATGTATTTAGTACAGGGTCTCTGTAGATTGGACTCATAGTGATCCTTTAGTTTTCAGCCTCTCAAGCATTGGGATTACAGGTGCACACCACCACGCCCAGTCTCCATCGTCATCTCAGTATGCCCCGAAGGCGGGGCTGGCATGGCACGCCAGGGATTGAACCCCGGTCCTGGCACCTGCCTATGGAGAACATTTTATTAGTTCATATTTCAATCCTGTTCCTTACCCCAGGAGTCCTGCATGGGCACTGCCCCCTGCAGGGGCTTGAGTTCCTGCAAAGTCTGTTGCTCTGGGCCCTTGGTAAGCTATGGGGAAGATGGTAAACAGATCAGGAAAAGCGAGTCAGCATAGAATTGGAAATTGGTCAGGCACTGAGAAGACTGAGTCAACTTTGTATTCTATCATCTTTATGCTTTGCAAACAGCTACCATAAAATTTCTTCAATTTATTTCATGATGTGAGCCTACATTTCCTATTTTCAAGACTGAGGACCCTGACAGCATTTTCAACATATCTTATGCTCTTCATCCTGCTATGAGCTGTTGCCCATGTCAGTAAGAAACCATTCCATCTTCTGTGATTGTTTATCAGTGGGGAAGAAGATCAGAGAAAGATGAATTATTTTTGCCTAAAATTTTACCTGACAACAAATCTGTGACCAAGAGAACAGTAGAAGTCTTTGTCCTTTCGCTATCCCTCCTTGAGATAAGGAGAAACTTGTTGACCTACAGGAATCAGGGATTTGGAGTGTCTACCTCACTGACAAAAAGTAAAGACCCTATCTTTACATTTGTTTTAATTGGCAAACAATAGTTGTGCATGTTTATGGGGTACAGTGTGATAATCCAGTACACATATGCCTCGTGTAATGAGCAATGGGGGCATTACCATTTCAGCTCTAGAAATTTGTATCGTTGGCTTGTGCTGGGTTTCTTTAAACCCCTNCCTTCTAGTTCTGCATAAAATAATAATAAATTATCGCTAACTCTAGTGGCTCTGTATGGCTGTGGAACACTGCACTTACTCTGCCTGTTTCTCCTCTGTCCTCTCCCCTCTGCCTTCCTCTAGTGAATATTGTTCTGCTCTCTACCTCTGTGAAATCAACTTTTTAAGGTTTCACATATGAATGAAAGTAGGTGGTGTTTGTCTGTCTTTCTCTGGCTTGTGTCATCTAACACAGTGTCTTTCAGGTCCCTGATGCAGCCATTGATAGGCTTCCATTCTTTTTTTTTTTTTTACAGCTAAATGACATACCACTGTATGTACCTACAGCACAGTGTCTCCACTCACTCATCTGTGGAAATGTTGTGGTTAATTCTATGTATTGGCTATTGATTTACCTTTGAAATCCCATAATCTCATGACCTCATATGCATTTAGTTTTAGCAACATTAATCTTTTGTGGCATTTCTGGATGATATTTTTGAGGACACTTAGAAATAGATTTAAGCGAATCTCTCCTCCATTTCACTTCTAGCAGAAAGCAACCCTAAAGAAGTACTCGCAGTTCAGTGCCGATGTGGCAGAGGCCATTGCTTTCTTTGACTCCATTATTGCTGAGCTGGAGACTGAGAAAAGGCCCCGGGAGCTTGCCCCGCTCAACGAAGATGTGGACTTCGATGGTGAGTGCTGAGGAGACACTTGGGCCCAATGGGGAGACTTTCAGGATCCTACTTCCCTGACAAAAGGGAACCCTTCACCTGCACCCAGGCTGTGGCCTCTGTGCTTGTTCTTTTGGGGGCCTCTTGCCTCAGTTGTCCTGGTGTCAGTGCTCCAGTGTATGCTCCAATGTTTGGGGGTCTGGTTTGAACCAAAGATCTTCCTTGTGGTCCTTTCCTGAGAGCTGAGATGGATGGAAACTTCCTAAGACTCCATGGAGAAAGTGACAGTGATGTGATTAAAGAAAGAAAACTGAAGGGGAGTGGTGCTAATGGGGGCAGTGTGCAGTCCTGTGACGTGAAAAATATACTTAATGGCATTGGATGGCATACTTAAAATTAGCATGATGTATCTTATATATTCCATCTTTCACTTCATTGTTTTAGAAAAGAAAGGGAACAGATAGGATGTATTGGAAAATCCAATTTTGACCCCACCTCTGCTAGGTGGGGGGAAGGGCAGTGGGCATTGGGTAGGGCAGGTAAGGCTGGGTGCTTGCCCATGCCAGGTAGGGTTCTACAGAGGAGGGGCCTGAGGCCTGAAGTCTTGCCTCTCTCCTTATGCAGGCTATTGCTGGTGCCTTCCTTGTGGAAAGTAAAGACTTCCACCAGGGTCCTGAGTTGAGCACTTTTAAATTCCAAGTTTGCCAAGGTTTTTCATCATTGTTCCCCCACCCCAACCTATGGTGCAATCTGTGGTGATTTTATCCAGGAGTTCAGTAGATTGTGGATACTAAGGTAATGGGTTTCAGTACCAAAAATTAGTGCTTGAGAGTTTTATGTAGCTTTATCTCACAGACTTGTAGCTGTGAGATCTGGGATCTCAGACTGGGCTCTGCATAACTGCACAGGCTACTCCTGCTCCCTGAGCTCATTCTCTCTGTGGGCTTGCTGCTGGCCCCTCTCCCATGCAGCCCCTTCGGTCCCTGAGCAAGGGCAGCCACCTCAAGACAGGCCTGGGAAAGCCAGGGATGGGTGAAAGGATGGAAACATCCACTGAGGATGGAAGAGTCATCCTCAAACAGTTATAATCTTCCAATGAAAATATTTGTCATGGAGTGGTCATTTTTTGTTCAGAAAAATCAATAATAATCTATGTCCATTGTAACTTAGATCAAACTGCATTCTAAACTAGAAAGAAGAAAGTAAAGACATATGATCCTGTCATTTAGAGAAAACCATTGGTGTACAACCTTTCAAAAGTGTTTTTAACATACATGTGCATATGCACACACACACTATTTGGTTAACAAAAATGGGATTGCTTTTCATTTATAGTATATGATACATCTTGGGCTTCTTTCCAACTCAATAAAAAACAGACTCTGTCCTTTTGTTTTGCTTTTGGAGTTATGGGGATTGAACCCAGGGGCACTCTACCATTAAGCTGCGGCCCTAGCCCCATTTTATTTTTAATTTTGAGACCAGATCTTGAACTTGTGATCTCCCTGCCTCCTCCTGTGGTTAGGAGTACAGCTGTGCACCACCAGGCTCTGCTCTCATTTTTAACAGACACACTGTTTCCTTCTATCCTGCACTATAATTAAGGAGTCCAGACCTCCTTGTTTGGCTATCCAGGCTTCCTAAGAATTTACTGTTGTGAAAGTAGGTGTCTCTACGCACTTGCTGAGTGTTCAGCCCGCCCAGTCTCTCCTTTGCCTTTTGCTCCTTCTGATAATGCCATCTTCCTTCCCATGTCACCTGCCTCTCCTAGTGACCACCAGTTCCCAGGAGCACAGCTTGCATTCCAACTGGATCCTGCGAGCCCCACGCAGACACTCTGAGGACATCGCAGTGCATGCCATTCACACCCCAGACAGCCAGTTTCGGAGGAGCACGGAGTGCAGGACCATCGGCACTCAGAGGAGGCTGGAGAGACACCCCATTTACTTGCCCAAGGCTGTGGAAGGGGCATTCAACACCCTGAAATTTAAGCCTAAAGCCCGCAAAAAAGAGTGAGTGCTTGGGTTAAGCACGTGACCAAGATGTTCTCATAGCCTCCAGAGTCTGGAGTGGTCTTTAGGGTGCACTGAGTCCCTGGCCTACATGTCAAGATTATTCTATATATTTTAGGGCAGCAGGGACGATAGAGTTAAGATTTTCTTTGATTGTTTGCACCCTGGGCTGCCTCTCTGCTGCTACCGATTGGGTCTCTCTTCAGCACTTTAGCTGTCTCCCTTCCTCCCGGATCCACTTAGCACTCATGCTTTCGAACATCTGCTGTCATCAAGTGACACTGACACCCTCTATGCCACCAATTTTTAATGAGAATTTGAGGTTGAAGAGGGCAAGAAAGAAGCAACATCAAACTAATGAGATGCTGCTGTGGGGCTGCCTCACCACCATACCCGCTGGCTGCTCCTTCCCAATTGTCCTCTCCCAGGTCTAGTTATGGTCACTAAGTCCTACACTGCTGTGGTTTACATGTGCAAGGCAGGAAGTTGGCCTGTCTTGTCCAACAGAAGGGTTTCTGGAGATTCTTCAGACTTTATTTGATTCTGTGAAAGCCACTCAGCTCTGATGGAGTCAGGGATTCTTAGTGTTTTTCTTTTATAACCTAGCACCAGGCATGGTAAAACAGTGAGTCAGTTCTTATCACCCATCCAAGGCAGGCTAAAGCTCATTTGAAGTCCATCCACAGCCCTCATTATAATGTGGTTTGGTCTTCCCCACGACCCAGGCTGGGCTGCACAAGCATGCTAGTGAGCTGCCGCCAACCTGAGCTTACATCTCTGCTTTATCCCTTCCTTCCAGGCTGGGGCGTTCCAGACAGATCCTCTTCAACTTCTCAGGAGAAGACATGGAGTGGGATGTAGAGCTCTTTGCACTGGAGCACCTGGAAACTCTCGAAGAGGGCTACTGTGAGACAGAGAACCCCAAAGGGCAGTGGCTGCTTCGAGAGAGACTGTGGGAGCGGACAGTGCCCTGACTGTGTTCTTTGGCCAGTCTCAGGCTGCTGCCTGAGAACATATCTTCTGTCAGTGTAGCGGGAGGCCTTTGGGAGAGCTAAACCCTTGCCTGCTGGTGCCCAGCTAGTGCCAAACAGCCCTGTGGCTTCTCAGGAGACTCCAGGTCTTCGGAGACCTGGTAATAGGTTTCCCTGCATAGTGAGTGGGTGAGCAGGGAGCCACAGACCCCTGGAGTGTCAGTGTTAGGCCTAGAACAAGGAAGGAACTCAGCCATGCAGCTTTGGGCCAAAGTTTTCGAGGCAGTAGCTCTTGTTCCCATGTGGCAAAGAGGTCCTGTGGTGGCTTTGTTTAATGTAGAATGCTCACCTTTTGTTCTAGATGTCCTCAAAGTTTTCCAGAAACTTCTGTGAGATTAGGCTGAAGATTAAGTCAAAGCCCTGGAAGTTAGGCAAGGGTGTACTGGGGCCTGTCCTCCAGACCACACTGTCTTCCCCATCCCCAAAGCTCTGCCCCACTTCCCAAAAGCAGTTTGCTAGAGGAGGAGATAGATTGTTTTTCTCCTTTCTCTTTTCTAATTCTCACCCAGCAAATCTTGGTATCTATGCAGCCAGTTTGTGACAGGCTATGTATAGGTGCCTTACCCCTAGTAAAGAGCGTGATCAGAACCATTATAGTTTCAGGGTCCAGAAAGGATTTCTGTATTTGCAAAACTGTCTGAATCAGAAATTTGTTTTAAATATGTTCTTAGAATTTTCTAATATACTTTCTGAATACTTGCATTAAGTTTTACCTACTTAAGGTTGAGAAACCACTGGTTTGCCGAATACAATTCTTTTCTTTCTGTTTTTTTTTTTGACAGGTTTTCATTATGTAGCCCAGGCTGGTCTTGAACTAACAGTAGTCCTCCTACCTCAGCCTTCTGAGTGCACCACCATGCCTGGCTTCCATTCTACCTCCCTCACTCTGGCATATTCTTATATAGCAATCACCTGAGGGGCATGTGTGGTGGTAAGTGAGGTTGACAGAGGGGATCAATAAGGAGAAGTCAATCATTCAAACCAGCCAAGGACCCTCTAGGCCGAGGTCTCTGTGAGAACTGAATAAAGCTTTTCTTCAGCCAGGCCTGTGTGAGGACATTTTCATTGATCAGTTTTTAGTGTTTTGCTTTTTTTTTTTAGAAGAAAACACTTATTTATGGGAGCCTGATTTTCTGACTCTCAAGTGTTTTTAACTCCTAATGGGGGAAAAAGCCACACCAAAACAAAACTAGTATTTTTGCACCATTCTTAGAAATTTATATCAACACATTTCTGGAATGCAAACACAGTGGAAGTATTTTGATTCTTTTCTTTGTTGTGTTTGGAGTGCCAATGCCAGTACTGAGAAATCTGATTCATTTTACTGCGTGTACTTACCCAACTATAGACAGAAGCTTGACCAAAAAATCGGTGTTTAGGAAATTTGTTGTATAAGTTGCATTAAAGCACTGCAGTTAGACCATGGACCCCCACCTCCCAACAAATGCGTCCTTGTTCAAAGTGTCCATTTGAAAGTTCCCTGATGGGAATGAACTTGTCTCTTATCAAAATAGTTTATCATAGAAGCACCCTGATATTACATGATGAAAGTGCAGTGTTCATTTACTTTTACAGATAAGGAAAGAATGATCAGGACAGACAAGATATTTGGAGTCATTTTTTATTAAAAAAAAAAAGTATTTCTTGCTTATGGGACATGAAACTGTGCTTTTCTATTTAGCTTCATGTTTTGTATGCTGTTGTCTTTGATAAGACCGTGCACAGCCTGCCTAAAAAATTCCATGGTTTGGAAACAAGGCTGTTTTGTCTTTCGGGGTGATTTTTGTGTCTTTGAATTTGGTGATACATTCTGGGATCTGGATTTTCCCTGAGGAATCTCGACTAGGATCTTGTGGGTTTGAGAATAAATCAATCAGAAACAATAAAAGTCAATTCAGAAAAGCTGGCTGATTTGACTGGTTCTTGTTCCCCTTGAGTTGACTCATTATTCACTGGAATCCGCTGGCTGTTGGGCGCTGCCCTAGCAGATCTAGCTTTCTCCAGTTCATCTCAGTTTGGATACATAAGAATTGACCTAGCTTTAGGCAGAAGGTCAGCAGAAGAGGATGGGACCTCCTGGCACCTGGCTTGTTCTTTAGCCACTGGTGTCTTGCTCCCCCTGCAAAGTGTCTTCCTTTCATAAAGGAAGGTGCATGAGAGCCTTTAGTCTTATTTGAATAGTGTATATTCGTGCTTGTGCTCGGTTGTCATGCAACTGGGATGTGGCTGCCAGGAGACGACTTTCTGGTGTCCATTAAGACACAGAGCTCAGGGTGATTCTAGCAAGAGGTTGTCTCCCTCTTCCCTGGCTGCCTTTTCATAGTGGGCTAGTTTCCTATTATTACTGTCATAAATTGCTACCAAATCATAACTTAAAAATTCCACAAGTTTATTGTCTTATAGTCTAGAAGTCAGAAATACTAAAATTAATCATACTGGTATCACATGGAGTTAAATTAGATAGAAATTATCTACAGTCAAAAAGATCAGAAAGAAGTTGGACTTTCAAGGAAGTCAGTCAAATGTCAGAATTGTGCCTGGAGGTGTATGTGAAGAAGACCAGGCCCCAAGAGGCAGTCACAGTGACCCAACTCACAAGCTTCTCCCAAGAACAAGCAGAACTTAAGTCCACATTGTACTGCAGCTTGTGCTACCCAGGCCATTAAGTCCAGAAGTGCATGAGACACCCAGATAGGGGACCAGAACACCTGGACCCAGCCGTTCCCCCAGCGTTCCTGTTTTAGAAGTAATAGATAAGTGAAGCTTAATGACATGCTTATTATGCCCTTGCTACACGTCCACTTCCCTATTGGATCAGTATTAGCTAGGTGGCTACACTTGTAATAGTTTTGGTTGATTATAGCTTAACCCGCATTATGCCTGTATTTGTGACTTTGTTGTATAAATTACGTCTGACAGAAGGACTGGGTGGCAACCCACTTCCTGGGTCCCTCCTGTCTCTCAGGAGTTATCCCTCAAGAAGCCTTTCCTACTCTTTGAACTTCCTTTGGAGTTCACTCTGCAATGTCAGGGGACATTAATTTGGCAATCTGACATCTAGCAGGTTGGGAGCTGTATTTCTCCTTTATTGCTGGGATAAATCGAGATGTTGGCAGCAGTGCATCTCTTCTGGAGGCTGCAGGGAAGGCACATTGTTCTCCCTGCCTTTCCCAGCTTGCATCTAGATTCATGTCTTCAACTATGCACTCTAATCTTCCTCTTTTATAAGGAACTTTGATGATGTCAGTTCCACCTGGGTAACTCAGGGCATCCTTCCCATATCAAGATCCTTAATAAAATCTGAAAAATTCCTCTTGCCATGTAAAGGAACATTCACAGATAATGGAAATTTAAAGCCAACATCCCAGGAGGCCTTTATTCAGTCATGCATTACAAGATGTTCTGGTCAGTATTAGGAAACCTGCCCGATTCTCACTCAAGCTTGATGCGAGTAGCCCCTATGTGTGTTTAACTCAGATCCAGCTGGCATTTCAGATCCCATTGGTTCTAGCTTCTAGTCTAATTTTGTTAAAGTGAAATTCTGTCTTGTGACAGGTTTTGATTTCAGAAAGATTGTTTAATTACACAATATTCCCAAGTGGGAGAACATGATACCTCCTTTCTGTCAGGATGAGGAGTGAGAAACAGTTTTGAATGAAGACTGCTGCTGGCCAAGAGTGCTGCTTGCCTTCCATCAGTCAATCAACTCTTTTATTAAACAACTAGTATGCCAAGCACATGCTGTATTAGAGATGCTTTTGGCCCTGCAGCAGCTGGTGAGCCAAAAAGGGGCAATAGGATGAAGCCTGATCCTACAGTGCTGAGCACCTGATGCTTCCTTGAACATTTTTGTGTATCTGCAAGAGGAAGGCAGGAATCCATGGATCTTGAGGAGTTAGACTTCAGAAGGTGAGTGGAGGCTCACATTCCTTGAGGGGAATGACACACAGAAGGATGGTGGTCAGAGCAGTCCCCAGGGGCTGAGAGATAGCTCAGCAGCTTAAGAGCCTGCCTGGCAAGCCCAAGGTTCTGAGTTCGATTCCAGTACCCCACCGCCCCCCCCAAAAAACCCAACAAACAACAACAGCAAAAAAGCACAGTTGTGGGAAGATCAGCATAGGAAGATGATGCCCTTGACTGAAGGGTAAGTCTTCCATTGAGCACCACAGAAGACCTGACCAGCTGGTGGAGGAAAGTGAAAGAGGAGTGTCAAGTGAGTTGGGTGGGGGCAAAGACCTATACCTGTTTTTGAGGTGGAGAGTGCAGAGGTGAAGCAGAGACCTTGCAGGATGCAATAGAGTTGGGGGCAGAGGGCATATGCCTGAAAGGGGCCCCTGACACACCAAGTTGTCCATGTCTTAAGGAAGGTGACTCTCATGTCCTGGACCTGTTCCTGCCTGCCTCCTTGCCTGCTTTAATTTCTCCGTTCTCTCTAATCTCTTCCTCAGGGGACCATGCCACTCTTAGACCTCACCCTATTTGGCCAGATCTGACTCCTATGGTAGATTTTTCCATGATCAATGTATGGTTTACCTGCATCCTCAGGGGTTCCCTGCTTTTAGGCAAAAGCTGTTGGACATCTTGGTAGACTTCCCAGTTCACACAAGGTGCCAGCACCTTCTGGACATGTTCTCAGGGGAAACACCCATGTGTTCCATTCATTTGTCATCTGACAAAGAATTCTGGGTATGTGCTCTATCCCAATCTTGTGTCTGAGATTGTAATAGAGACAGAGCCTTGCACAGAGCTTCTAGTCCACTGGGGGAGACAGACATAGTCAAAGGAAGTGCTAATACATGTAAATTGGAATTGCAGTACATTTCCAATTTGTACTACAATTTGGAGGCCCCTGATGGCACTGGAACTTGTTACCAGGGATTTTGAGGTGGCCAGGACAGGGTGGCTTGGGGAGGACTTTCCAATCCCTCATGGCTTCACCTGCTCAGGTGCTTCCTGTTACCTCTCAGGGGGCCTTTGCTGACCACCGCACCTCACCCTATCTATGCTAGAGTCCTCTTTATCATGGGCCATCTGCCTTACATAGGTGTGCACATGTGTGTGCATGCACGCAGTTCTCACCAGACTCAGTTTTATGAGGAAAGTTCAGCTTGTTTGTTTCAGCTTTGTTCCCAGTGCCCAGAACCACGCTAAGGACTTCTTGATAGATTGATGGACAGGTTGAGTGAGTGAAGTCGAGAGCTCTAGGAAGGCATGGGGCATTCAGCTGTGAAGCATTCAGGGCTGCAGGGAGGGACTGAGGATGAGGGCATCTTAGGGAAAGAGCTGTGCTAGAGGCCTGCGGCACACGTGGAGGAGTCCAAAGCCAGCATTAATTCATTCCTAAGATACTTCTTATTTACTGTCACCCCACATGCCCAGCACTGTGCCAGGCCCTGAGAGCAGAGCAAGGAGACATGATTCCTGCAGTTAGAGCTCTTAAATACAGGCAGAGGATAAGCAGTCAGCATCTGGACACCATGACAGTGCAGGCAAGAATTTTTGACAAGTTCTAGAGGGTTATGAGCAACAAAACCATTTGATCTGATTTCATTTTTAACAGGGGCTGCTGGCCAAAGGGTGGGAGTGACTGGGAGGTCAGGCAGGGGAGTGGTGGGCAGTTCTGCAGTGCTTTGAACAAGAGACAATGGTGGCCGAATGGATGGATGAAGGACAATTAGATTTAGGATCAGCTCTGAAGTAGAACTTACAGGCGTTTGGGCCAGCTGTGAATTTGTGATAGATATGGGGGTTTGCTTGAGGGATGAGTGGTGGGGATTCCATTTATGAAGCTGTTAAGGAGGGGCTAATTAGCAGGGGCTTTAGGCAGGGCGAGTAGAAGTCACACATTCTGGATGGAATATAGTAGCATAGAGCCTTCTCAATAGAGAAGTCCAGTGGGAAGAGAGGGCTCAGGGGAACAGCTCTGTGTGGAGGTGCAGTGCCAGGGACTCTGTGTGGTGGTGGAAACCAAAGCCCTGAAGAGGTGAGGGCAGGCAGGCACTGAGACCTACGGGAGAGAGAGGTGGGTGACTGGACTGGAGCAGCCACACTTCAGAGGCTAAGGAGCACTTAGAGTAGCAGTAAGAGAAGTGTGAGGAGGGACACTAATGAGCTAAAGGAAGTGCACTGACACAGGGAGGATGGTGCTCAGGAAGGAGGAGGGAGGTGGCTCAGGAATCACAGTGCTGTGGGCACATTCCCTGCCAGGTGAGGAAGCAGTCTTGATTTTGGTTCAAGATGGGATTGCACACAATCTGGAGATCTTAGTGACTGTACTCGGGAGACCCCACTCCAGATAGCTTAGCTATTTCTAAACTCACCCTCCTGAGGGGGAGCCCAAGCAGGTGGAAGCGCCAGGCAGCTGGAGTCTTCACCCTCTTCACCTGGCTTAGAGCCCTAACCTGGGTGGTCTCTGGCACAGCTGGGCTGAGTGAGGGTGGACTTCCCATGTCTCCCCCCAGCCACAGGGCCCACAGCTCTGGCAGTGGGGTGAAGCTGTCTAGTCCTTATTTTCCATAAGTGTGAACCAGGCATTATCATAATATTTCTTAACTTACTGTGTCATTCTAAGGAGTAAACGAATTTATACCTGGTCTACACTAGTTGTTAATTATGATTATAATGATTTAATTTAATGTTGGTTTGCTATCACTTAAGATATTCAAACCTTTTCCCACATACTCTCTGAAGACAGAAGTTCCTACGCCCACTGGCCAGACGGCCACCGATGT
This sequence comes from Tympanoctomys barrerae, assembly GCA_002564285.1. Lineage (NCBI taxonomy): Eukaryota > Metazoa > Chordata > Mammalia > Rodentia > Octodontidae > Tympanoctomys > Tympanoctomys barrerae. The sequence continues at coordinate 301 of NDGN011553544.1, read as the reverse complement.
GCTGCTCAAGTGCTACAGCCCGGCCCTTATTTGTAACATGGTCACATAAGACCATGAGTGTCTTCACTGCTAGACACAGGCCTGGCGCCACATAAAATAGTGCCAGAAAAGCTCTCGGTTCTTCAATAGGCCCCAGCGATCGCAGTCTACCCTGCAGCTATAATTATTATTATTTTTTTAAAGGGAAGACATTTTATTTTTATTTAATTTTTCCATAATTTTATTGATAAACAAATAATAATGAGACAGTTTCAAATCAAATTGGTAGGACAGTTTCAATAATTAACATATTGCATACATT
>NDGN011553541.1:5801-17890 GCA_002564285.1 Tympanoctomys barrerae | reverse complement strand
ACACACACACACACAATTATACTACACATCTTCTTGTTCCACTTGATAATATATGTCATGGACACAACAAGGTCAAAATAGATCTAGTTAATTTATTTTTTAAAAAAGAGAAAGAAAGAAAGCAATTGAGCTAGTGTCTGCAGTAGCCTAGCCAGAGAGACACTGGTGTCCCCAGATGCAGCTGAAGAAACCAGGACCCATGCAGGGAAATGTCAGCCTGTCTGAACCATCAGAGCAGAGAAATGAGGTCTCTGTAACAGGAATCTTTGTCTGCCTGTCCACGTGTCTGTCGGCATGTTATTTTGGGTCAATAAATATTCATCATGAAGCACCATTCCAGATGACCTGTGCTACCCCCTCTGCTGGAGGAGAAAATAAACAGTTTCTGGGCGCAGTGAATATGGGCCTCCTCAGAGAAGCCATTGTGCTCTGCATGTGAGCCAAGCACACAAACACATTTTTGCCTATAGAGTAGCTTGGGATCTGTGCATCAAATATCTGGAGTGGATTCAACTCCTTCTCAGTATATTAAAAGGTAGCACAGCACCATCAACTTATAACTGTGGAGGATGAAAATCAAGGGGAGGCTAGCTAACAAGGGAGGCTAGTTATTGCAGTGCAGATGCAGAGTGGTGATGGAAGTATGGGCCAGGTAAAGGAAGGAGGCAGTGAAAAAAAGTTCAGCAGATTTAAGATGCATATAAGAGACAGATTTGGTAGACTTTTCAGGTTCACGTGAGTGCTAAGCAGACATTCTACAATTTATGGAATGAACACCTCATTTACAAGTGTGACCCAGGACAAAGAAAAGAATAACTAGCTCATATGCACAAATTACACAGCATGGCTATGTTTGTATATAAGTATTGATATAAAATTACTAAATACATTCAAGTAGTATAATACTAGTTAATATTTAAAAAAACATTAATAGTTACAAGCCAGTGTCTGCATTGGCTCATCATTAATATTTCCTTATCAGTTAGTTATTTGCATGAACTCATTTATGTTAAAAACATAATTATCATCCCCATTTCCCAACAGGTAAGCTATGGCTCAGAAAGGTGAATTACTTTGCCTGTTTTGACATGGCTGATGATCCTAGGCATGAATAGAAGCCAGAGACTTCTTTCCATGTATGGTTCTATTTATATTAATTTCAAGAACAGGAAATGTTAATTCATTGTGTCAGGGCAGTAGTCACCTCTGAGAGGAGGCATGGCTGCATAAAACATGACCATACTTTCTTTAGTCTGGAAATGGTCCTTTATTTCAGATCTGGTTAATAAATGATACACATCAGGCAGTAAAATGAAAATTTGTGCTTTGTGTTATGTGCATATTTTAATTTCAATAGAAAGGCATGTGCAGGACATATAGAAAACAAATAGTTGGTGCCAGCAAAATAGCTCAGCAGTCTAAAGCATGTGCTTAGGCAAATGTAGGCAAGCATTATGGACCAAAGTTTGATCCCCAGCACCACATGCCATGCCAGCTCCTCCCCCAGGACAAGCTAAGCCGGCCAAGAAAAAAAAGAAAGGAAAAGAAATTGTTGATAGCTATATAAAAACTCAAAAATTGGAGGCTAGGAAGATAGCTCAGTGGCCTAAGCACCCACCTGGCAAGTGCGAGGACCCAGGTTTGATCCCTGGTACTCCATACTGTGGTTGGCCTGAGCTGTGTAGCAAGGCTCTATATCAAATAAATAAATAAATCTTTTTAAAAACTCTAAAATTTATATAATGTAAATATTGCTCCATAGTGTACAATGAACCTAAACCCATAGTTCCCAAGAAAGATAAGTGGAAAATAGATATACATGAAATATATCTAAGTTAAAAATTGAAATATTTCTCTACTAAAAAATTGAACATAATACACAGGGTCCATAATACCAAATATAGATAATAATGTGGGAAAAATAAACACTTAAGTGTTTCATGTGCCATTGAAAAGGGCTACAAACTTTCTGAGGACACCTTGTATGTATTTAAAATATTAACAGGGGCTGCAGATATAGCTCGGTGGTCTAAATGCCTGCCTAGCAGTGCAAGCACCCAGGTTTGATTCCAGCACCACATTCCATGCCAGCACCAGAATGCCTGGTGCACACTGCCAGCCACAGAAAGCAGGCATGGTGGCACAGGTCTGTAATCACAATGCTGGGGAGTCTGAGACAGTAGGATCACTATGAGTCCAAGCTGTGTAGAGAGACCCTGTACCAAATAGATAAATAAAAGATTAAAAAAATAATAATAAATAAATATTTTCAATTATATATATTTTGAAATAGCCATTCTATTACTTTAAGCTGACTGTAAAGAATTATTTTTCATTATTTTTTCTATTTTTTAAAAGAGTACAAATGACAATTAAAACAGAAAAAATTACAAGTGAGAGAGAATTTCCCTTAACAAGTAATATGAACTTCACAGTGTTTGTTGTAATACATAGTGCAGTCTTTAAGCCATTTATTCATATTACCAGATATATGCATGCAAAATTAGAAGAAATAAAAAAGAAAGAAATGCATAAGCAATTAAGAGAAAAGGTCAAACAATTGAATGAAAGAGACAAAACAAATTAAGTATTATTTGCTCCTTTCCACAGACCAGTAGAAATGCACAGTATAGTTATCCAAACCATACTGCTTACAAACATAGATAAAAAGTATTGAAAGTATATATCTAGTTATTTAGATAGTCACCATAATGATGCTTACAAAAGCAACTTGGAAATTATTGATGCATGGATGCTTAGTGAAAAAATTGTTTTGAAAAATTATTCATACAAGACAACGTGCAACCTTTTAAAATAATGATGTTTATTAATATTTATTAGCATGAAAAGATGCCCACAACATATTAATCATAAGGTTGGGTTCAAAATTCATTTATCATCTTTATGTGCATACATACATAAAATTGTATATATGGTAACATATGTGTATAATTAATAATTATATTGAATGTTCATGAATTGAAATAATAAAAGTACTTATTCAGTAATATTATTGGGTGACACACATTCATTCCTCATTTTCATAATTTTTCTGGTTTACATAACTTTTTAAATAATGAAATAAAATTTCATAATCATACATGTAACTTTTAATTAGGAGCACATTTGCCTAGATTTCCTGAAAGTTTTCACTTATAAGCTTTACTACCACGTTTTTCTTTGCATATTAAATAAGTTCTAAAAGGTAGTGATCACAACTGCCATGGTCAGTGTTCTTACCATGGGAAGGTTTTCATCTAGCTATTGTAATTTAAGGACGCCAATCCCTTCTGAACCTGTTTTCTGAATAGGGAGCATTTTGCACTTCGTAACTCTTAAGGTCAGACTTGACCTTGCTATTCCAGGATGCTTTGCTGCTAGCATCAGTAAACTAGACTTTATAAGTCAAATGCATCCATGTGAATCCTCAGATTGGAAGCAATGCTACCAGAAAGTGGGACTGCACGTCATCTACCAGAAGAATATGGCAGGCGGGTCCAATGGCTGAGCTCCAGGCATCCACAAAAGAGCATTATGGATGCAAGCTACAGTGTCTATACAGGAAGCAAAGTTGTTGTGAAGCATTGGCAGCAAAGATGTTTTCCCTTGAGCAGACTTTACAGTTGGGTTTGTTGTTATTCCTGGCTTCGTCTGCTTCACTTGCCTTCCAGAGGCCTCTGTAAGTAGCTTAATATTTTAAGAAAATTCTATTTCTGCCTCAACTTGATAGAGTGGATTCTATTATTTGTAACACAATTGTGCCAAATAGTATTACCTTCATGCTCATTTGATAGATGAAGAAATTAAGTCTTTAAGAAATAAAGGTAATTTCTCAGTGTTTCATGGCTAATAAGTAATGAGGCAAGACATGAGCCTAAGGCTTTTGAAAATCTAGGCTCTTTCTATAATTCCATGCCAACATCTGAAACATATTACTTACATATTTACAAGAAGTACTAATAATTACCCAAATGAATTAAAGAACAGAATATTCCAGGGGAATATAAAATTAAGATACTCCCATATTCACTATAAAGCAAGTTCTTCAATAAATAGAAAAATTACCATTTAATGAATAGCTGCTATGTGACAGTATGCTCTGCTCCAGCAGCAGGAGGGCTCCTGGAGGACATCTAACCATTTTATTGACAGATGAGGAGTTTGAGGCCTGAAAACATGATGCACTTTTCCTGTATCAATCAGGGAAGCAATGTCAAGTAGGACAGGATACTAGATTTGTTGACTCATACATTAGTAGAAGAGGATACCATGTGTGAGTGTACTTAGAAATGCACACATCACATAAATAAAATGTCTCAATACACAAGATGAAAACCTTGTTTAAATATAATAAATAAGCTTTAAATTTATGAGGAAAAATCATTTTAAGTCATTACTAATCAGCTACTGGAGTGTTCTGGACTGTACCATCAATGCTTTGAGTAACTGAGAAGCCTAAAATAGCTTTTCAGCGACATCTCATGAAAACATTCCCATTGGAACCGTGATTATATTTCTACCCTGCTATGAAATGCAAAGTTTAATTGACCAGGTTTGAACTAAGAAAATGATTATTCACAGAAAATAGAAAAACTGCTAAATTCCTTATTAATCCATAGAAAAAGAAACCATTGAGTGTTTAATGCTTTAAAATAGGCACTAATGCTTTTGCATTCATAGATGATACTTTGTTTCAATAAAATCTAAAATATGTTTTACCCAAAGAGATATTTCTATTGACTATGTAGGGGGAAACTTATAATTCATTTTCCCCTTAATTCACCAAAACTTTTGCTTCTTATGGACTATGTAATGGCTAGCCTCTGAGGGGATTTAAAGAAATTTCAAGATTTTCTTCCCTTATAAGAATAATATAAAAAATTGATTTTTAAAAAGAAGTGGACTCTTTTTAAAGGGCTAGTGAGATAGCACAATGGACTAAGCACCTGCTTAGGCAAGCATAGGGACAAGGATTCGATCCCCAGTACCTCATGCTGCACCAGCACCACTCAGTGACTAAGTCCAGACATGGTGTAGCACACCTGTAATCCCAGTGCTGGAGAGGCTGAAAACAGGAAGATCACTACAAGTCCAAGCTACATAGTGAGATCCTGTAAAAAATACATAAATTTATAAAAGTGGGCTCTAATTAATCAAATGGCCTATTAAAGTTCTTATTAGTCCAAGATCTAAGATGTCTGAATGTATTCAAATTTTCTAAACTTTCCTTTTCCTATTTAGTAATTGACTTCTGCCTAGAGGGAGCTTGAGTTTAAGATATCTTCCTATCAGAAGAATAAACTTTGTTCCTTAAAACAGAACAGCCCTTTTGGTCTCTATTAGAAACTACCTTGAGATATTTCAGAGTAAAGAACCTGTGCCAGTCTAAACCACATGTTATTTAGATCTAATCCAAGAGACAACTGCTGGAAAATCACACTTAACTAAAAGCTATGTTTACAAAATCATTGAGTGATAGAGATAGAGTGTACAATTCATTAAAGACTCGTGCAGGAGAAGCACACTGTCATGGTTTGGGGTTTTGCAAGAGGGAATAATTAAATACTGGACACATAGTTTACAGAATTATTTTATAATAGTCACCCAAAGAGTCATATACAAAAAGAGTGCAGTAAATCTGTTCACACACTAAACACCAAAGAATCCAACTGAGGGCCTGAGTCCCAAAGCAATGTCCTACATGAGTTCAACTGAAGACCTAGAGCCCATAACAGTGCCCCACATGAGTCCAGCTGGAAGCCAAGAGCCCATGACAATATCTCATTCAGGCTTGTTTCATGGATCTCACTGGGAAGACCCAAAGGTCAGTGGTAGAAGCTAGGATCTGTACTAGCATGCTGAGTGATCTGCAGTGGAGCCAAGAAGCAATACTCAAAGTAAGAACAAGAGTTCTTGCAAAAAAAGAACACAGTCATCCGCAGTAACAGTGAGGTGCTGGGCTCCTCTGTTGACAACAGCCACATTTATCCAAAAAAGGCAGCATGACAAGGTCCTCCAGAAGAATGGCCCAAGAGAACCAGCTGTTCCCAATAACTTTCCATCAGCCTCCAAACTGCTTCTCTAACAGGCTTCCAACAGCTTTTAGTTCTTCCTCTATAGTTCTGCCTCTTACATTGCTTGCAACAATCCTCAAATAAGCCCTCCACAGCCAAAACCATGCTAGATCAGTTTAGTTGAGTGTTACACGTTGACTATCAGTTGGCAATCCACCACACACACATTGACATAATATGGACTCCTTCCCTTATTTATATTCTTTTTTATATTCTTTAAAATAATGTCTCTGAATGGTTCAAACTTTTGCTTTAAACTCTCATTTATCTTAATTCTCCTATGATCCTGGTTATATAAATAATGTAAGTAGTTTGTAAAGAAAATATGAAAAGGCTAAAAGGGAGTGAAGTATTTTACCAAACAATTTGACACTGCACCAGTTTGTTCATCAGGTGTTCACTTGCCTGTGCTTCCAGGCAACTGGTAAACTGGTCATTTACATTTTAGACTGAATAGAGTGCCTTGAATCTGAGGAAATACAGGCAAGATAACAACATAGCATCTTGTGGTTGTTGATACATTGTGTCAACTTGAGACGTTGGAAGCTTGGCTGAATCTGCTCCACATGGTTCCAGGTTTGGGTGCAGGAGGGGCCACCCTAGGGCATGAAGGGAGAAATCCCATGCAGCACTTTGCAGCTGTGCCACTTTGGAGGCGCTCCGATCTTCATGGTAGAGCTTTGGTCTTCACAGTCAGCATAGAAAGAAGAAAGGGAGGTTTGATGGATGCCATAGCTGCTGCCTCTCCTCTGCTTTTCATTGTTTTCTGCTGCCATGAGCTGCTGCCATTTGCCTTGGAGCCAGTGGAGTATGGACTGAAACCTCCACAAACTGTGAGCTAAATAAACCTTTTCTTTCTTCATTTTGGGGGTTGGTATTTTGTCCTAGCAATGAGTAAAATGTGACTAAAACACATCTTAAACAAAATTAAGGAAATTTTTTGCCATTTTATCATTTATTTATTGGGTGCTAAGTATAGATAGATAATGTGTTTTGCCCTGAAAATTAACAGTGAATCGGAGAGACAGTTATTTTTGAAGAAATTGGAATTCTTGTCTTATTTTTTTGTTTTGGGAGTTGTTAGCAGCAACTACAATTTCTTGGACTCCTTTGCAGCATATTTTATGTTTTCAGAGGAAGAAAATATGGAAGTTTAATAACCCTGCTGACTCTTCCTTTTTTATTTTTATGTATTTGGTACAGGGTCTCACTACTCAGCTTGGATTCATACTGATCCCTGTCTTAGCCTCTCTAGTGTTGGGAATATGGTGTGCACCACCACGTCTGGACTTGGTGGCCAGCTCAGAGCATCCAGAGGCAGGGGTCAGAGCACCTGGGGTCAGGGCAAGCATGGCATGTGGTGCTGAAGATCGAACCACAGTACGTGCGCTAGACTTAGCAGGCGCTTGGTCCACTGAGCTATTTTGTGGGCGCAACTCTTCATTTTTAGTCCTATGATATGCAGTCACTGATATATATCTTCAAGAGTGAACTTTCTCAGGGTTCTCGTGACTTCACTCTTCATAGCACATATGATCCAATGGGATGGCACCAATTACCATTAGTCTGAATCTTACCTCCATCTTATTTATTCCCAACTCATGCCTTTGCTTCCTGCTGTACCACACATATTAAATTAAAGTCACTAAATTTGTATTTTTGCAACTCTTTCTCTGAATCTCCAAAACAATCTATGCTCTACACATTTAGTATAATTACAATAAATATCATCTAAAGTATTTGAGGAGCTTGAAAATTATATTAAAATCCAAGCAGAAAAATCATATATAAGACTACTTAAGGAAATTTGGAAGAACAAAAAAAAATAGAAACTTAGCCCTACTGTAAAATGCAATATACTTTTAAATTTTAGTAAGTTAAAAGGGGTTGCTATTTGGTAAACATGGAAAAGTACATGTGAAGAATCCAAATATCTATGAAACTTTATGATAAAGATTAAATTTCAAACAAGGTGAAGGGGGAAAGGAAGAATTCAAAATATGATGATGGGCAACTGACTGACCACTGAAAAAATGTTAAAACTATATTTCTTTCATAAAAATAAATTCCAGATGTATAAAAGATATCTAAATGTAAAAAAGTCAGAGATTTAGAAGATAGAATGGGAATAACAGGGACCAGATTTACCTTCCTGCCTGAACCATCTAAAACAAGGAAGACAAAATATAGGAAACAATGCTTTTAAAATATTGGACAACCAAAAAAATAGCCCCTTAGAGACTGGAAATAAATGACATTTTCCCAAGGATTTCCCAAGCTCTGGAAAGGGAAGGCAGACTCAGACCAGGGATGTCATTAAATGTAGCCAGAGCCAGAAGCTCAGGAAGGGCAGGGCAGCTAGATTCAATAGAGGAAAAAGCAGCGAGAGAAGAGCCATAGAGAGAATAAGTTCCAGAGATCCTTAAGAACCTCCTGGCAGAATTCAACTCAGTACTACTCAGGAAACCTATGTTGGTCAACTAGCTGAGGCCCTGGAAGCCAGAGAAATAGCGATTGGAAAAGCCTTGAAAGAGCAATTCTTCACAATATACTGGAGGCATTTCCTGATCCTTGTAACAGAATGAAACACCTAAAAATTCACAGAGCACCACATAGAGTACTCAGAAGCGTTTAGGCTCTTTAAAGGCAGAAATTATCCCCATTACATGCTGCTGTTGCCCTGCCTAACAAGATCCAAGTGGATTCAAACAAGACCGAAGGATTGGCTGAGGATGTATTTCAAGGACAGAGCACATGCTTGGTATACCTGAGGCCCCAGGTTTAGTCTCCAGTGCACATACATGCACACAAGCAAACACATACACACATCCTACCACTCAAGGATATTTATGGGATTGCAAAAATAATCAGTTTTCAATAAAATAAAACTCACAAATTGTATTAGTGACTCTTCTCTTGTTGCTAGGACAAATATACAACACTCAAAATGAGGGAAAGAAAGGTTTTATTTAGCTCACAGTTACTGGAGGTGTCAAGATACTGGAGAAGAGACTGGGGTGCTTGCTGTGTCCAGGATGACCCTCTCCACATCTCTGAAAAAGCACAGGCTAGCCAGTTTAATGGTTCATGCCCTCTCTGGCCCCGCCCCTCTGGTCCTGCCCTGGTCCTCTGGCCCCTCCCCTCAAGCCACACATTGCTCCTCCAGCCTCATCTGCCCCATAATATACATGAGGCTTTGAGGGTACAATTAGACACAAACCATAACATTCCACTCCTGGACCACCAAAGTCTCATGCACATCTCTTTGTTCAAAAGGCATTTTAGTACATCTCTAAAAGTTGCCAAAGTCCCAACAGTGTCAGCATTACTGAAAAGTCCAAGTCCTAAATCTCCTCCCAGATCCAAGGCAAACTCTCAACTGCAAGCCCTTATACAAAAAAAAAAAAAAATTAAATACATCCAACATTAAAAGGCACAATATAAACATTATCATTCCAAAAGACATACACAGAAGGATACAAATCATTGGGGCCAAAACAAGTCCAAAATCCATCAGGGCAAACATTTAAAGTCCTATAGTTCCTTTTTTTTTTTTTTTTTTTTTTTTTTTTTTTTTGGTGGAACCAGGGATTAAACTCAGGCCTTTGTGCTTGCCAGCAAAGCACTTATTCCACTAAGCCATCTCCCTGACCCCAGTCCTATAGTTCCATGTGGAACATCTTAAGCAATGTGTGTCAAATTGTGAGCTCCCTATGGCTCCACCCTTATGACATTTCTTATAGTACCACCTTTATGGTGATTGTAGCTACCATGGCTTCTCTCTTAGGCTGACTTTTCTCCCTCTTTGCAGTTTCCCTTAGATGATCCATGTTCCTGGCTTTTCCAAATTTCTGGGGTTGCCACTGAATAGGCTTCTCACTCACAGCTTCACACACTGCCCTCTCGGGGGCACACTGCCTGGACTCCCAGGTCTTCTTCTGAAATTGAGGTGGAAACCTTCTCACCCTGAGAACTCCTGCATTCTACATGTGCCTAAAACCAATGCCACATGGATGATGACAAGGTCTCCTGCCAGCTGGAGCAGTAGCCAAGCTTTCCTCTCTCTTGACTGTAGGGGTTGAGTACCTGGATTGCTGAGCACTCTGACACTGATTCCAAGCAACAAATTCTCTATGTTGGCACTATTCTGTAATCTGGTGTGTCCCTGCCTCCATTCTGGAATCTGGTGTGGCCACTGCCTCCATTCTGGGACATATAGGGTTCTGTTGGCTTTCTCCTCAAAGCAAAGTCTTTCACCATTGTGATTCTGAGGGTGCAAAGGGTGAGAACATGCCACCTCCTGTGATGCCCTCAGGACATCTTTTCTAATTTCCTGTTCCTTCTCTGCAGTGGAGATTCTCTCAGCTCTATCTTTGTAGTCCACAGCCTTCCTGGAACTTCCTTTCTGACCAACTCACAACATTTTAGATCATACTGTTGGGCTCTTTGCTCTTCATTCTCAATATAAGTCTGATGAAGAGTCCCCAATAATAACAATGTCAGTGCCTCAATATTTGTTTGCTTTGAGATTTCATTCGAAAGATTACTCAGTTGGCAATGCTTAATCTCAGTCTCAGCTAAAGACTCTAGACAAGGGCAAAATTCATACAAACTTTTTGCCAAACCAAAACACAAGTGATCTGGGTCCAACAACCAATGCAGTCCTTCTTCCCAGCAGAAGCCTCCCCAGACTGGTATTTACAGGCAGGCTTTCTATTAGTCTTCTGGTCTGAACTCTAAACAGCATCTTCCCTACAGAACAGCAGAAGCTGTTCCAGTGCTTCTCTTGTAGATGACATCTCAAGACCTTTCTTATCTCTACCCATAAGTCATTCCCAAAAGCTTATAATCCACATAGTCAGGTTTAGCGAAAGCAATGACCTCACTTCTCTGGTACCAAATTCTGTATCAGTTACTCTTCTCTCATTGCTGGGACAAATACCTGACACTTAAAATGGGGGAAGGAAAGATTTATTTAGCTCATAGTTACTGGGGGTTTCAAGACACTGGAGGAGAGGCTGGGGTGCTTCCGTATCAAGTATGACTCTCTCCACGACTCTGAGAAAGCAAAGTATAGCCAGTTTAATGGTTCACGCCCCTCTGGTCCTGCCCCTCTGGCCCCACCCCTCTAGCCCGGCCCCTCAAGCCACACATTGCTCCTCCACATTGCATCTGCCCCATAATTTACATGAGGCTTTGGGGGGACAACTAGACAGAAACCATAACACAAGTATTCATGCATACACACAAAAATAAGGTTCAATACAGTGTTCTTTATAAAAGCAAGCAACAATGGGGCTTCAATGCACCTTTCTTTCTTAAATAGGAATGAAGGAATTCTCGAATTAATTCTCATAACCCATTTTCTGAGGCCATTACCCATCCATTCAATGAGAAGTCTAAGGAGGGAAATTAGGTTGAGCAGTTTGTTTCCTCCCATCGAAGCAGAGTTCTCCCCCTGATCCCAGCTTCTTGTATCCTGTCCTCATCTCTTCACCCTCACAACTGCTTTTCATGGCCCTTACCTCAGGAAGTTCAAGAGGCACATAACTAGTTGTAGAATGATGCTTGAACAGAGACCCAAAGTATAAGGAATTCCAACATTGAGCAGGTGAGAAAGACAACTCTAGTGTGCTCAAAAAGGGAGAGAGGTGTGTTGATAAACTCAGTATTAAGTTTGTTGATATTATCAATATTGGGCCTAGAGAAATACTGATATCTTCAACATTGAACCATTAATAAAATCAATACTAAGCCCATATCAGGTATAAAACATTAGTCAAACCAGTTCAAGAACCACAGATGCATATAGAAATGCTTGTTGTATTCTTGATTCCTAAATTTATTTGTGAATGTGGATTAGAGAGTGCCTTAATCTTTGTAAATTTGTTCAGATGATCACAAAAGATTTGACTCAGAGAACTATTTTAAAATCAAGTTCCAAAAGGGACAAGATGGGGCCGGGGAGATGGCTCAGTGGAATAAGCACTTCCCTGGCAAGTGCAAGGGCCTGAG
>NDGN011553540.1:2612-16257 GCA_002564285.1 Tympanoctomys barrerae | reverse complement strand
CAAACCTTGCACACCCCCTCAGAATTTGCAGCACTCCTTCCCTGCAGAGAGCCTTTGGGCCTCGCGGTTCCTTTCTGCCTGGAAGGCTTGCCTTCTGCCTACTTAACACTCACTCATCTTTCGGCTCTCAGCCTCATCCAGCAACCCTGCCTCACACCCTCAACATCTGTCACATCAGCCTCAAAGCACTGATCACAATAGCAATTAAATAATTAAGTGGTTAATTAGTCATTAGTGTCTGTGCCACTCACCAGACTGTAAGCCCCACGAGGACACTGTCTATGTGTATTTCATTGCTTCCTGTTGCTTTCCCAGGCTTAGAGTGGTTAGAACATAGCAGGTGCTCAGCAGCTATTGTCATATGAATGAGCACAGCAATCAGTGAACTACTCTTACTTTAGAGCACCCACGTAGTGACAGGTGGAGCCGAGATAAAATCCCAGAGCTGTGCGATTTCAAAGCCCAAGCTCCCAGCAGCTATGATTCAGACCCAGTTTGCTTGAGGTTGAGAGAATTCTTAACAGTAAGTCAGAAGCAGTCCTAGCTAGAAATGTATTAGAGAAAAAGAATTTTCCTTATGAAACAAATTGATGGAACTGTGATATATTCATATAATGGCATACTCCTGGCAGAAGCAGGAAATGAACTATTAACATCATGCAATTGTATCTATGGTTTGCAAAAACATGCTGAGCTAGAGGAGACAAAGAAAGCAACATGCGGTATGATTTTATTTATTTGTTTTTTATTAATGTATTTGGTTGTTGCAGGGTCTCACTACACAGCTCAGACTCGTGGTGATCCTCTGCTTTCAGCTGCCCCAGTGCTGGGATTACAGGTGTGTGCCACTATGCCTGGACTCTGGCTGGCTCAGCCCGCCTAGGTGTGGGGTTGGCATGACATGTTGTATCAGGAATCAAACCACGGCCCCTGCGCTTGCCTAAACTTACCTAAGCAGGTGCTTTAGTCCGCTGAGCTATCTTGCTGGCCCATGGCTCCGTTTGTATAAAATCCTAGAACACCTGAAACCATCTATGGTGAAACCCGTCAGATCAGTTATTGTCTTTGAGGCAGGGTTGGGGATTGAGGAAGAAAGAGCACCGGTGAACTTTCTGGGTGATGGTTGTGTTCTGTATCTAGAGGGAGGAGTCAGTTACCCGTGTGTGCGTGTGCACCTTTGTCCAGACTTCACATCTGAACACATGAAGTTTGCTAATTTCTTTGTTTCCAAAGTCTCTCTTCCTCCTTTCCTCTCTTTCTCTCTTTCCCTGTACACACTCACACACCCACACCCACACCCACACCCACTTTAAGCACACACTGAACTCTAGTTAATGATACACATGCTGAAGTGTTTAAGGGTGCTGTGTGTGGCAGTGTAATCCTAAACATAAAATGGATTTGTGCTGGCAGGAGGGAGGAATGAATGGATAGCTGGGTAATAAATCAAAGAGAGCACTTGGTGGGTGGATGTTCACTATAAAATATTTGCTAACATTGCTTCATGTATAAAAAGTTTTTCAATAAAATGTTGAAAAACAAAATATGGTAAGATGAACAAAATGAGTTTCTATAGTAGCTAACATTCATTATAGTGAATAAGAAGATCTAAAGGTGAATGGATAGCTAACTACCTACTTTTTAAAAATACCACAGGAGTCCCCCTTATCTGTGGGGAAATAGGTCTCTAGATCCTCGAGATATTTGAAACTCCATATATGCTATACTTTTTCCTAATATACACACCTGTGGTGAAATTTAACTTGTAAATAGGCACAGTAAGAGTAACAACAGCTGATAATAAAATATAAAAATGTACTATAATAAAAGTTATGTGAATATGATAAACATTTTCAGGCTGTGGTTAACCAGGTAACTGTAGGAAATGTGTGAAGCTGTGGTAGTTTATTTATTTATTTATTAATGTGTTTAGGACAAGGTCTCATTACACAGACGGGACTCCTAGTGATCCTCCTGTGTTCAGACTTCCAAGTACTGGGATTACGGGCACGTACCACCACGCCCAGTCTCAATCACCATCTCAGTGTGCCCCGGAGGTGGGGCCGGCACAGTATGCTGGGGATCGAACCCTGGCCTCTGCTTTTTGCCTAAGCAGGTACTATAGTCTACTGAGCGATCTGGCCAGCCTGAACTGTGGTAGTTTAAAGGGAGAGATAGGCAGGGAGGACCCAGAAGTCTGCTGAGTATTGGGGGGGGGGGNGTGGGAACTGGGCGGGACTAAAGCTTGGCCAGACCTGGAAGAAAAGCCAGCCTGTGAGATCCCTTTTTCGAGGTACAGAGAATCAACACAGGGCTGGGCGTCCAGGGCTGCCACCTGCTTCCTCCGGCCTCACAGGCAGCTGTGAGTTAGGGCATATTTCACCTCTGGCCCCCTTAGGAAAGCTGGCAGTTTTCTTAAAAGTTACACTGAGAACTAAGCTTAGCGAATTGTATGAGTACAAACAGAATGATCTTCCAGGATTATGCATTGAGGTGGGTCAAACTATTTTCTAGTACAACTTCACGCAGACATTTCTTACTTGCTTGTAATATTAAGACTGCACCCTCAGAGATAGCATAAGTGGCCTGCACGAGCATAGCCAGGGTGTGAAGGCTTTTCTGATAGATGGTGCCAGAGACATTTGTGTTCAATCTGCTCCCCTACACTCATTGGCAAGGTCACCTGGGTGTATCTCTGAATCTCTCCTCACCTCAGTTTCCTTATCTGAGCTCCTCAGCTCTTCTTACACCCTGCAACTATCTGATTTCATTGTAATGCATCCAAAGCCAAATTCTTGATGTCTCCCAAGCCTTTTCTATTTTCAAGTGTCCTTTAGTGTCAATGGCACCTGCTTCCCCAGGTGCTCCAACCAAAATCTTTGTAGTCATCCTTATTTTTCTCTTCTGCACTTAGCAATAAATCTTGTTGCTTAAAAAAAAAACAAAACCCAACCCACCACAGGACATCCCCTCTCCACCCTCATGGTTAGCATCCTGACCCCAACCCTTTGCTTCTCTCATTAAATGATCACCTTTGCTCATTTCTCAGCTTATTTTCTTATCCATATAAATTGTATTTCCACTGCAGCATTGACTTTAGAGCCAAAACATCATGATTCTCTTCACCTCAAAGGTCTCCAGTAGTTCTAGAATAAAAGCCCACATCCACAGGACTCCCACAAGGCCTACACCCTCTGATCTTGTGTCCCACTGCCCACACTGGTCATTTGGCTCCATCTCTCCCTCTCACTTCCCTGCTGACATCTGACTGACAAAGTGAGCTCCAGCTTTGCCCCAGGCCATGCGTATTTCTGGGATGGACCTTCACTTATTATGAAATCTCTCACTTCTCTATGTTTCTGCTCAAATTGTATCTCATCAGAGAGATTGTTCCTGAAAGCTCTATGGGCAGTCACACTCTGCTCTATCCCCTTTGCTTTGTTTTAGCTCTTTCTCTTCCTCATTCCTTGCCACTGCATATTTATTTGATTATTAAAATGTTTGTGTGCCTTCCTGTTTGAACATGAGCCCCTGTGACAACAGGAGCATTTTCTTCATGGCTTTTCCCTGACACCTACAACAGAACTTGTAACTTGTCTGTTAAGACTAACAAAATGCATGAAGGAAAGAAAAAGCCCCTAGCTCTGTGCCTGGCTTTGAAAAATCACCCACAAAACTGCATACTACTTTGAAATCCTCTGTCTTTGAGAAAGTTTAAGAACTAAGGTCACTTCTGTCTACAGCCTACTCTGTTAGTTTCCACAGCAATCACAGTTACAACAGAGTTGGGTTGTTGTGCTCTGCACATATGTGACTTTTTTATGTACTTAACAGGCCTACAGGGTCTACAGGGCCTACAGGGTCTCACTACACAGATCAGACTCGTAGTGATGCTCCTGTTTTCAGCCTCCCAAGTGCCAGGATTACAGGTGCGTGCCACCACGCCCAGTCTCAATCGCTGTTTCAGTCTGCCCTGGGGGTGGGGCTGGCACAGCACACTAGGATCGAACCCCAGTCCCTGCATCTGCTTAATCAAGTGCTTTAATCTGCTGAGATATCTGCCTGGCCTGATCGGGCTTTAAAGTTCATAATAACAAAAATGATCAGCTAGGTTTTGGCCAGGAAGTTGTCTTTGTGGACTGCCTGCATGGACTAATTGTAGAAGGAAGGGTTTTGTTTTTGTTTTTTATAATTCAGCTTAATCAATAAATGTATTATTGACTATTAAAAAATTGCACACTAATAGCCGCTGATGGAGTGAGGGACAGAACTCAAGGAGAGGACTGAGTGTGGCCTAAATGTTGGCTCCTGAGTGGGAAAACTAAGCTGTGAGCTGTTTCTTCCTGGGTGGGACTCAGAGGTTGCTGGATGCTGGAGTGTCACATAACCCAGAAATTATTAATTAATTAATTAATTAACTTCTTCCTGGCCAACAGGTGAATTCTGTTTCCCTCCCTGCAACCTTCTTCTCCTGGCTCCCCATTCCCTGCTTCTGCTCAGCTGAGTTTCTTCATCATGTCATTAATCTACTGCCACTTGGCAATAACACCCCAAGAGCACACAGCTTTCTGGTGGTTACAGGAGAGTGCTGCACCCTTTTCAACAGAAGCCATTCAATTCCATTTATCAGAAGTCTGAGGGGCCTGTGCTGAAAGGAGTACCACTGGGACACGGGCCGTTCCTATTACCTCTAGCAGGTCGGGGTGGTCTGGGTGCCAGTAATAGGAAGCAGAGTCTTTGGTGTAGGCTTCTCATATGGCCCTTTAAAAATTTGAATTATTATATCCTGTGTAAGTGTATTTTTAAGAACTCATAGTCTATGGAAAGAAATAAGACCACTTTATCAGAAGGAAGATTGTAGGTTGCACAATAATACAGTAAATATTGAGTGTCTACTTGATGGATAATAGACTGTGTTTCAAAGAGTAAATAAAATCTGAAATGTACAATAGATATAGTGAAAAGGAATGAAACTGATCAAAAGGAAAAAGCAATTGGGATGAGGGAAAGGAGTAAGAAAGGAAAAAAAGGAAGGAAAAATCATGTATGTGTATACACAGGATAGCTAAGAGAATTATACTACTAATTTCTATCAGTTTTTTGAAGGTAGCAGTTAGTGCTTAAAATTTTTACTTTGACTAATTCTACATGTTTATATTTGGTAATCTGAACAACTACATTGAAGACAACAATGTGCAATACAATGAATTGTTGAATACTAATCATCTTATTTTTGAAATTGTGTATAATTTCTAATGTCTTATCTATTACTTTTCTATTCTCCTTAAAATAAAAAAATAAAACAATAAAAAAGTTTAAACACCTGGTTGAAAGGAGCAATTAGGGAGAGGAGGAAGTTGATAAACATGAATGAAGAGATCAATACAGAGGCACAGAGGAAGTGGGGAGGGAGAGGGAGAGAGCAGGAGAATGGAGAGGGAAGAAGAGAAAAGAAAGAGAAAGAGAAAGCAGAGGAGGAAAGAGGAGGGAAAAGAAGTGAGAAAGGTGGGCAGGAGAGTAAAAAAGCGAATAGAGAAAGAAAGAAGGAAAGAAAGGGAAGGAGAGAGTGAGAAAAAAGAAAAGAGAAAAAGTAGAGGGGGAGAGAATTAAAAAGGAGAGAGGGAGAGAGAAAGAAAGAGAGAGTGGAAAAGAGAGAAGAATGCAAAGAAGAGAAGTACAACACTTTACATTTGACCAAATGTGACCTACTCTCAGTATCCTGGTCCAACTTTCAAGAAGCACCCTCTGATGGACAGAGTTCAACCTCCTGAGAGCTGCAATTAAGGAGACTCACTTACCAGGACCACAGAGAGAGTTGGGGCATGCTCCCTTGGAAACCCACACTTCAGAGCTCAACTTCCCTCTCTCTGTCCACACCCACCCTGAAGGCTTTCACACCATGCCCCTTGTTGGGGAAATGGAAGTGGTTCCCTGGGGGCCTTGCAAAGGACCCAGAGGCAGAGATGGAGGCGGAGGCTATGACTCTAGATGCCTCATTTCTGCCAGAGAAGCTGTGCTCCATCCTGTTTTCTATACTGTGGATTTATGTGCCATGTTGATGGAGAAAAGAGTGATGAAACTACTACAGGTGCAGGATGTAGTAGAGAGGGTGATGCACACTGAAAAACACAGTGGCTAAGATGAGGTACTGGGCCACATGGATTTGAATTTCAGTTCTGCTTCATATTTTTCCATTTTTTGGCCTGAAATGCATTTGTGAAAGCAGTAGTGCACGGGAGGAGCGTGCTACAAGTGAACACATGCAAAGCATGAAGAAACACACTGCCCAAGAGCTGCCCTCAGGAAATGCCTGCTTCCCTCTTCACTCTGAGGCGAGGAAGCCGGGTTAGGTGCAGCAGCTGCTGCTAATTGCTAATCAAGAGAAAAGTCAAAATTTCCTTTAATAACTGATCCTATTGTTACAGAAACTTCAATCTTTCATATTGAAGCTTGATCAAATTAGTAAAGACATTTTACCTCAGCCTCTTTGGATGAAAGGAATTAAGAAACACTCTGGATAAAACAAGTGAAATGGCACCTGGAGTGAAGTGGTTGTCATTAGAAGGCCTCAGGGAAAAAACAAAAACCTGATCAAAGTCTCAGAGGAGGCCCAGACAGTTCTTGAATGCAGGACCCACTGAAGCAGGTGTCTTGAATGCTTTTTGGAGCATGTGGGTGGAACATCCATCTCCCCATGGGGATCCTGAGGTAAAGACGGATGGTTTTTTGTGGTAGTCATTCATACTTAGTGTGACTCAGCGACTGCCTCACTGCCCAGGTGTTCTCAGGCCTCTTCACTCACCCTATTCTGCTTTTTCCTCTTCTATACTTTGTGCTCTTCTGCTGGCCCTTGCCTCTCCCCATCTACTCTGTGGCACTCTATATTAACACATAACACTGTCATTCTGGGTAATTCCCAAGTGAGACAGTGGGCCAGTCCATCCCCTTTTACTGTTCTCCTCAGTGGCAAAGTCATTCTTTCACACATGTGCTTGTGGTCTATCCATCTTGCCTTCACTTGTCACAAGGATCTGTGTTTTCCTTTCCATTTACCACTCTTTCCCAGGGGTGTTGTAGGTAGGATAGAGCCTACCTATGTTAGTTGGCTTTCCATTAATCAACTTATTAGGAGAAGATATTTATTTTGGTTCAGAGTCTTGGGAATTCTGGGCCATGGCTGCTTGGCTGTTGTTTGGGTCTGTGGGGGCACCTTAATGTGGGAGTATGTGACAAAGCAGTCTTTCACCTTATGGCCGGAAGTAAAAAAAAAAGGTGGGGGGAGAGCAAAGGCTGGGGTCCTACTATGCTCCTTGTGGGCATACCCTTGATGGACAAAAGACCTTCCACTAGATCCCAGCTCTTCAAGCTTCCAGCCCTTCCCAATAGCAGCACTATCCTGGGGACCAAGCCTTTAACACATGAACCTTTTGGGGCACAACTCAAGTCCGAACTACAGTCCCACCTCAGACCTAGGCATTCCTTTGCCCACCTAGGGATGGGTTTAGGGAAGCGTGTATGCTCCAGTCTAGGCTAATGAAAGAATGGCTGTTTTGCTGTCTTGGTCCATGCAGTGTAAGAAGCAGAGGTCTTGTTTATCTGAAGATTCTGGGCCACCAGGATGAGATTAAGGATGACATCACCATCATATGAGATATGAGATAGGAGAGAGAGAGAGAGAGAGAGAGAGAGAGAGAGAGAATTATTAGGTCCTCGTTGATATAGTTATGATATTGTTTGAGTTACTGGATTAAGTCTCATTTGCAACTACAACTATTTCTGAACACATTTTTTTGTTACAATTTTCCTTTAGACAGTTTTAATTGGGCACTTAATTGGGTGTGCTAATTGGATCACTTGCAACTTAAGGAATCCTGAGACACCATCTAGCCAGCTAGCATTAAGTGGTGTCTGCTCTGTGCTTTGCCTAAGAAGCAATAATAATGAATCTGTTTCTATAGGCCAAGCTATAACTCTTTGAGAAGGGCAGACAATCATATATGCAATGACAATAAACTGTGGTCACCCTACTGTCAGAAAATAGGGTGGATGGTACAATAGGGTTCACTTTTCAGAGCTGGTATTTACATATCTTCATGTGCCTTGAAGAGGAAAACGTCAGAGTGCTGTGGACTCTGGGTGCTGTGGCAATATGATCTGCTTGCTTCTTTTGCACCGTGCTTTATTTTTGCAGTGAACTTTAATTACTCTAATGATCAAGAGGAGAAATGCTATCGAAATCAAGATGATAAGTGTAAGTGCTGTGCTGGGAGAGGCACCGGAAGCTGTTAGGAGCACTTAGCAGGCACTGGCTTCCAGCAGCTGAGTGACAATGCAGGGAGCGGAGGAGAAAGCCTGGCAAGATTCCGGTGTGCACGGAGACCTATTTGCCTCTGCCCATGGAAGCTCACACTTGGAGGGTGCTGCGGGGTGAGCTGGCCAGGGAAGCCAGGGCAGGAGTGCACCAGTGCCAGCCCCTTCCATCAGTTTGGGTATTGGCTCCTTGATCCAGCCAAGAAGAACATTTCAGCAGCTCATTTCTCCATCTTACTAGTGGAGAGCTGGTGATGAGAAACACAAGGCCCTTTCAGGGCTCCAGAAGCTGAACATTAAGAAACCATTGCAAATAGGGTAATTGCTCAGAATGAGCCCTAATGTCCTATTAAAAAGAGGCTGCTGCTATGGCTGTAACCTCTAATTCAACAGTCGTTTCCTGAGAACCGTGTTAATGTGATTTGAGCCAATTCCCTCCTTGCTGCCTGGGGGCCTGGTCCAGAAATGTCTCAGGCTTCTGCCCTTCTGTGCTGGCAGAAGCACAGGAATCCCTCACTCCCTTTCCTGGCAGAGGCATCCTGGAGGCCCAAGTGGCACAAAACCACCAGTCAAGCAGCAAAGTGTTGTTCGGTGACCACTCTGTGCTTGACCTAGGACTAGGTGTTGAGGGGGTGGAGGGAAGGCCATGGATCTGAGAGACTAAGTCTTGTTAAGTGCCCTTGAGGCATTGGGCATTTGTTTCAGAAGGCAGCACAAATGTGGTTAAGATGTGAAGAAACAGCACCATGCAGAACGTACCCTTCGTTAGTTTATTCCTTCTGGGTATTGGGGATATGCTGGTGAATCAGACACCTCTGATTCCCTGGTCATGGAATGTATATTTTTTTCAGGCAGATAATGAATAAACAATTGCGCAATGATGGGTTTGACTATGATAATCATGTACATGAGGGATGAGTACAGGGTGTTTTGAGAGAATAAGAGGGGTAGCAAGGTGGGGCTGGGGAGGTTTGGGAAAAGCTTTGTAGGGAGCCATTAGAGGGATAGGCAGGAACTAGCAAAGCAAAGTGGGGGAAAAGCTTTGCAGGTGGAGGGAAGAATTGATATTGTTTGGGAAGTACCTGAGGCTGGGCACAGAGAACAGAGTAGAGAGGGTTTCCAGATCAAGCAGAGTTGCTTGCTGCTGTGGTACCTGCGTGGTGCTCAATGCCAGGAGCTGAAAGTCAGGAGACCTGGGTTATAGTCCCACCTATTCTGCCACCCGCTTTGCATCCTCAGAGGAGCTATTACATGGTGTTGAGAATCCACTCTGCTTATGGGCATCAACTCCTCAGTGGAAAACGATTACCTAATTTGCATAAAATTCTGTGATTTGTGAGTTCTGGATTCTGGACATGCAGTGCTAAGATTGGACCAGTCGGGTCAGTAGGGATGGGTGAGTGAAAGTGAAGTGAGATCACATTGGAATTTGGAGTCTAAGGGAAGAATCATCCAGCCTGTGGAAAGAAGTGAGTTTTGTTTGTTCTGGGTGTTTCAGAGCAAGCCAGTCTTACCTGCAACCCTGAAGTTGGGCTCTAATGTAAACCTCACTGCTGCAGCTGTTCCAGGATGCTTTGAAATGCCAATCATGGTGATGACCTCAGTCTTTCTATAAAGCAGTAACTCAATGGCAATAAAAGGGCTTGTGATGGAGGATCCATGACACAGGTACACTCTGTCCTTCATTAATGAGTGACTGTGAGAGACAAGAGGATCTGCATCCACATCCCTCTTCAGTAAAGAAGGACTCATTCCCCCCACCTCTTGAGGTGGCTCTCAGTTGTTATCTCTGAATTGCCTCACTTGAAAAAAATCCCACGGAATAAAAGAAGAAGGTGTGTAACAGATAGAAAAAGATCAAGATATATTAAATGCATGTAGGGCAACCCATTCAAGATCCCTCCTGTCTCTCTGGAGCTATTCTTATTAGCCAACAAATTTTCCTACTCTTAGGGCCCTCCAAATACCTCAGCAGATTAAAGTGCCTGAAAGTAGGCGAAGGATATGGAGATTCAATCCCCAGGCCTGCCATGCTGGCCCCGCCCCCAGGGTGTGCTGAGACAGTGATTGAGGCTGGGCGTGGTGGCACGCCTGTAATCTCAGCTTTTGGGAGGCTGTAAACAGGAGGATCACTATGAATCTGATCTAGTAGTGAGACTCTGAACACCTTGTAGACCCTTCCCTAAAATTAAAAAAAATTTTTTTTCTACTCTTACTCTCTATTATTCCTTAGACATCATTCTTTGGCTTTGGGGAATACAAACTTGGCTTGTCTGACATGTAACAGGTTGGGAGTTACATTTTGCCTTGTGTCATTTTCGAGGCCCCAGTGAGATAGTTGGATGGAGGTGAGCATCTTCTCTTGTTTCACAGATTCTGGATTGTGACTAATTTAGGTAATCAGGAATTGCCATTCTTGTTTTCCAGTTGCTTATGCTTTGTCTTTTATGCTCATCTTTTTATGCCTTGCTTTTTGTCAAATGCTGGTGAATTTCAATTGAGATCATGGGAATATTATGATATTTCTTTGGTGGGACACTTTAGTTTGTAGATAGGTTGTATGTTCCTGTTTTGTGTATGGACTTACTAGTTGCTAAATTAACTGGACTCCATTGTTTGACTTGTTTCAGCTATTGTAGTTTGTTGTCTTATCTTAGATAGTGCACTAGAGAAAAGCAATGTTAGAGTGTACCTTAGTGGACCTTAACACTAACCAGAATGCAAATGTATACAATGCTGTAAGTGGGTCTTTTATGAAATCTAGTTTATATCCAGGAAATATAAATGACTTTTATAATTTCAGGACTCCCTCATCCAGTGATTTGCAACAGCACAGTTGCTGACCTTCAATCTGGGAAGACGGTATTCACAGAGACAGTCTGGTGTAGTTCTCCATGATACTGGGGAGGGGAGATGTTGAGCCTGTTCTGTTCTGCCTCAGTTTCTTTTCTGGGCTGACCTTCAGCTGATCAAGGTGTCTGTCTCTGTGCTTTCCCATGACTTGGCCTGTTCTAAATTTTCCCAAGTCATAGTCCTGCAATATGCAGATGATATACTGTTCCCTAATGCTTTTGTCTTCAATAGAGAGAAAGATGCCTTGCTAAAAGACACAAGCTTACTGGCTAAATTCCAACAGACTCTTCAACAGCTGACAAAAATAAGTATTGAGGGATAATTCTAGTTTCAGTCCCCAGAACACTGTCTCTCTCTTGTACATCTGGCTATCCAAACAGTAGATTTTCCCATCAACTGCAGCTATCAAACAACTATGGTTACCAAAGCAACATATACCAAAGAAAAACCTGCATACCTTGCAATCCAGTCAGATAAACTATTAGCTTAGGTTCTATCTTAAAAAATGTCTTTGCTTTCACAGATGTAAACATTTTTATTTATTCTGATTCTTATTACATGAGGTCTCTGTTAATTGAGCTATAAAAGGTTCTGATTGGTCTATTCATAATTATAAAGTTAAGAATTATAAGAGGGTTACTGTAATTCAATGTGGTCAAATATATCTGACTGAATCTGGCCTATTAACCACTGACTTATGTGTTCTTGTTTCTATTCAATTTGTGACCCATTGCACCATCTGCTGCTGCTATGTTTGAGATCACAATATTTTTCTTTTTAATTTCTTTTGATTTAAAAATATTTATGTTTACAGTTTAAGTGGGCTTATAGAAAAGTGTCATTAAAGTTAAGATCCTGCTTCCACCCAGGTTGCAGCCAATCAAAATGATATCAAGACTGGTCTTACAAATACAGTGCATATTGTTGCCAATGAACAATAATTTGCTAGTTTTTCATCGGTCAAGAATAATGTTTTAATTATTATAATCTAGTTCTCATAGGTTATCTAAGAGAATTGTTAAGATAATTAAATGAGGACCCCCCTAGGCTTGGGGAAACTGCTGGACAAGACTCTCCTAGGTGGATAAAGGAGAAGCTGCTTGAAAGTATTTATTCCAGTCTTTATTCATTAATGGGACCCCAGTAATTTCCATAGACTTGTGGGAGACACACTCCCATAAATATTTCTAAACATATTTTTGTAATATGCTTACATTGGTTATCATCAAAAGGTTAAGTATGCTATGAGTAAAACAGTAAGGTTTTCTGTTAAAAAATGTTAATACTACAAAGCCAAATTAAGAGATAAAGGTTTCCATTTACCTGTGACACTCATTATTGCTAATTTCATGATGTACTAAATGCATTCATGCTTTATGGGTGTACAGTTCTTCTAATATGTAAAACTAGGTGTTATAATCTATGTATAGCTGTCTCCACAAAGCCTCATGTAGTCATGGGTGGATTCTAGATTTTGTGATTAAATGATGATCTGGTGCTGGGATTATGGATGTGCCCACCTTGGGATGGATAGCCTAAATATAATATAGGGAAGGGAAAGAGGATTTATAGCTGGTGTGGCCACTGCTCCTCCCTTTGCTCTTTGCTGTTTTCCACTGCCAAGAACTGCTGTCCTCTGTCATGTGCCACTATGCCTTGGACCCAGCTGAGTATAAACTGAAACCTTCACAAACTATGAGCTAAATAAACCTTTCCTGCCTTAATTTTGGGTGTCAGGTATTTTGTTCCAGCAATGAGAGAAAAATAGTTGGGACACTAGGGTCATTTATGATGATAACCTTTTCTTTTGGACTCAGTTATCTGACTTGCTCTTATGCTCCAACTACTTGTTTTTTTTGTTTTTCAAGCCATGACCATTTAATTCAGGTCCCAAAACTTAAGGTGTACACCTAACATATAATCTTTTATATTATTTAACTGCAAATAAAGTTTCTTTTTAGGGCATCAATGCAACTAAGTTGCAATTATCTAAATAAACTTATTGCCATTCTTAAACTATTATAAATAGACTCTATTGAGACTAAACTTAAACATTACCTTCTTTTTAGGATGAATGATAAATGATGAGGTAGAATAGCTTCAGCAGATTTCTTAGCCCTAGACCCCTAAATTAAGTTTGCACTGACTTTAAATATTGGTGGCTTTTTAGGAATGAGAGATCTGGGTTGCTGAGTATCCACTCTTTAATGCAATGACTTATGTGTACTTTTTCAAATGGTTCAATCTCACTAACGAGTAAGCCCTTAGGAGACCCCTAATAAAAGACCAATTTGTAAAGCTGTGCTATTTTAATGTTTTTGCAATTTAATAAATAGTTTTCTTGATGAATATAGTCATGAGAGTTGTTCAACAGCATTCAAGTTATGATTTTCCTGATTGGTCTGTAGTCTCAATAAGTGTAAGAAGTTAATATATGATTTCATTTCTTTTCTTTTTCTTTCTTTCTTTTTTTTTTTTTTTT
>NDGN011553538.1:3094-15754 GCA_002564285.1 Tympanoctomys barrerae | reverse complement strand
ACAGGAGAATCACTACGAGTCCGATCTATGTAGTGAGACCCTGTAGACCCTGTCCTAAATACAATAATAGTAATAATAATAATAATAATAATTATTATTATTATTATTTTAGTATCCTAGGGAACATAATACACTCAAAAGAAAAAAAGAGAGGGAGCTAAATGCTTTCAGTGGTATGTTTTCTGTGTTATCTAAACCTGCCCCTTAGCCTGGTGATAAGGAAAGAAGTATGCATGCTGGTATAGTTTTGTGACTGCTTTTGTTTTTATTTTTTTGAGACAGGGTCTCACTGTGTAACCTAGGCAGGCCTCAAAAGCATGGCAGTCCTCTTGGCTTAGCCTCCCAAGTGCTAGGATTACAGGAGTGTGCCATCACTCCTGGCCTGTAACTCTTTAATTTGATCCCTGACTGAGGATGGATGAAGATGAATTCTTCACTTTTTTTCCTTTTTCCTTAGCATGCACAAGATCCAGGTTTCAGTCCCCAGCACTGAAAAATAAAAGAAAAACTTTTGTTATGATAAAGAGTACATAAATTTCACCATTTTAACCGTGTTTAAGCATGCAGCTTAGTAGAATGGAGCACATCTATATCGATGTGCAACTGTTCTTACCATTTATTTACAGAATGTTTTTATCTTCCCAAACTGAAACTCTGTCAGCATTAAACAATAATTCCCATGTCTTCTTCCCCCTTTCCACTGGCAACAGTATTCTACTTTTTGTCTCTATGGAATTCCTCACTTTAAATGGAGGAGCTTTGAGACCTCTAAAGTCTTAGAAATTTCTCAGGAACTCTCTATTTCTAGTTTATCAGAATACCCTTCTTCAGAATTATATATTTGATAACCAGGCCTAGAGTAAGGAGAAAGGAATAATGTATAATAAGCCTAGGAAACAGGATCACATATCTTTCAATATATACTAATGTTTAGATGGAACTCATGTCCTAGTATTTTACCTAAGCTTCTCAAAGTACAGGGAGGATGAAGCAAGGACATGAGGTGGTTTATTATTTGGTTACTTGCTGGGTACTGATGGTGCTAAAATCAGCAAGAAGAGGCTTATCTATCTTACAGGAGATTTTAAGTCTGCAAAAGAAATGGACATAGAAACAAAGCACAGTGTGGTGAACTTCTTGGTGTGTGCTGGAAAAATTAGTTCCATGGAATACTTGAAAGAAAGCATATAGGGGCTGGGAATGTAGCTCAGGGGCAGAAAGCTTGACCAGCATATGCAAGACATAGCCCAAGGTGGGGGGAGTGGAGAAAGGGACAGTGGGTCTTCCATGAATTTTTGTATTCACAGATTCAGCCAACTGTGGACTGAAAATATTGAGGGGGAATGCATCTGTACTGATGCTTGTCATTATTACCTAAATAATACTACTTAGCAAGTGTTCACATAGCATTTACCTTGTATTAGATATTGTAACTAATGTAGAAATGACATAGTATACAGGAGAATATTCATAGGTTATATGCAAATACGATGTTATATTATGTAATGGACTGAGAAGCTGCAGACTTTGGTAGCCTCCGGAAGTCCTGGAAATAACCCTCTACATGTCAAGGAGTGACTTTATTATGTTCAAATGCATTGGGTAAATGCTATATATAATATACCTCTGTTTAAAAGTGGAAAAGTTGGAAGAATAAGGAAACTAGTTTAACTTAGTATTTTCTTCTAATTGTAATACATAAAACTCATCATTCTAAACCGTGTGTGTGTGTGTGTGTGTGTGTGTGTGTTGCTGGGAATCAAAATCCAGGACATTGCATTCTAGGTAAGTGGTGTATTCTCCAAATAGCAATGAGCTACACTTCCAGCCCCCGTTTTAACCATTTTAAGTATACAGCTCTGTTGTATTAAGTGCATTTTCATTATGCACCCATCATTGCTATCCCAACTCCAAAATTATTTAGAGTTTCAGGTTGGTCATGACTGTGTAGATAGTCTTGATGGTAAAACTTCACATGAGATATAGTTACAACCAGGGTCCTATTCATACTGAAAAGTTGAAGAGTGTAAATACTAAAGTGAGGCTAGTTTATAGTCTGTTCTAGATCCTTTCTTCTCTCACATTATTAACTATCACGTCTTCAGGCTCTTTTCCCTCCTAGCTCCCAGTCTAGACTGTCTCATTAAAAATATGCCAGTCTTTTCTCCTTCTTCCTTCTTTCCTTCCTCCCTCCTTCCCTCCCTTCCTTCCTTCCTGTTTCCTTCCTTCCCCACCTCTAATTTGTTTTCTTTCCAACCTCTGAGCATTTCTCTGTGTACATGCACAGCTTTACCACTTCTCTGGGTTGTGTCAGAGATTGCATATTTTAAGCATTGATTTAATAGTCTCATGATTTATCTAACAAAAGTGTAGACTCAAGAAAGCTATGGATAGTATGTTTAATAAGTAAGATAAAAAGAATGTTGTTTCCCCAGGTTAACATTTCTTTAATAGTAGCAAATCTGTATAAGAATCTAACTTATTTTTTCTGTTTACTTTGTGTTTTGGCAGGATCTTGATCTCAAAATAGCTATTAAGTCTTGCCGCCTAGAGCTAAGTCCCAAAAACAGGGAACGGTGGTGCCACGAAATCCAGATTATGAAGAAGTAAGTGTACCCAGTGACTTTAGTTTCTTCTGTTCTCTAGCCCAGCCACTTGTTATCATAGGGAGTGGGGCCTCAGAGATCCATCTTCTCAGGATCTTTTTGGGAACATAGTTTTCTCTTTGTCATCAACTATAATTATTCTATTTCAGATCATTACATCACCATATGTTTAAGAAAGTTTAGTTTAAAAGTCATCTAGGTATTATATGACTCAGTTTTCTGAAGGCAGAATTTATTCTTCTGGAACTTGAGAAATCCTCATGTATCTTTCTAGTTATAGAACTACAAATTGTAATATATCATGGTTCTCATTTCTTTTGTATTTACTTGTGTTAAATAATCCTATTGCTTTATAAAAATTCAGTGGCTTAAAACTGTAAACATTAACTGCCTATACTTTCTGTGCCTTAGGAATTTGAGACTGGCTTAGCTGTGTGTTTCTAAGAAGTTCAGGGTCTTTCCTGAGATATCTCTAATTGTTGGCCAGAGTTGTACTGTTCCAAAGTCTTGACCAGGGATGATATGGGTACTTCAGGCCCACTTATGTGGCTTTTAGTGAAAGGCATCAATTCCTCACCATGTGGGCCTCCATAGGGAAACTTGAACTCTTAGTGACATGGCAGCTAGCTTCTTCAGAGATTTGTGAAAGAAAACAAGATGATGGTTGACATATGTGTTATGAAGTATCTTCGGAAGTCACACTTCATCCTTTCCACCCCACTTCATTCTTTCCACCAAAATCTGTTTATTAGAAATGATTCACTAACCAGAGATGGTGGCACACTGCTGTAATTCCAGCACTCACAAAGCTGAGGCAGAAGGATTGCTGTGAGTTGGAGACTCGCTTGGACTACATATGAGTTTAAGGCTATCAAGACTACCTATCAAGACGCTGTCTCAAAAACAAAAAGAGAAATGAGTCACTGATTATATCATATATTCAGGAAGAAAAGAAACTCTTAAAGGGAGAGGTATACATATTTTAAACTTTCACAGGCAATAGGCTTCTACTGGTAGTGTAACTGCAATTCATTTTTCTAGTTGTCGTTATAGCCCTGTGTTTAGGAATTATCCCTATTTTGTGTATGGCTGAGGTAGCACTCATACAGTCCCACAGCTGGTAGTAGAGTCTAGGTTTGAAATGAGTACATTCTGACTCTGTGGTATGCTCAGTTCAATTTTATAGTTCTCAAACTTGACTGTATAGCAGAATCATCAAGAAAGCATAGGGGCTGGTGGGATGGCTCAGTGGTCTGAGGCACCTGCTTGGAGCAGGCTTGGCAAAGCACAGGGACCACGGTTCAATACCCTGGCACCGCAAGCCAGCCAGCCCCGCCCCCTGGTGGGCTGAGCTGGCCCTGTGCGCGCGCGCACACACACACACACACACACATAAGTAAATAAAATTTATTAAAAAAAGAAAGCATAATATAAGTTCTCAGGCCCTCTATGTGGAGGTTCTGTTTCTTTAGGTCTTTGAATATGGAAATCTAGGGGCCGGGGAGATGGCTCAGTGGAATAAGTGCTTCCCTAGCAAGCGCAAGGGCCTGAATTCAATCCCTGGTTCCACCAAAAGATAAATAAATAAATAATAATATGGAAATCTATACCAGTTGATCATGATGACTGACAGATTATTAATAAGAAAACAAAAAGAACGGTTAGTATATTCTGTGATTTACTACACATTTACTGAAAACTGTGCTTAAAGCTAGAAGGAAATAGGCCAAAATTTTATTAATATTCACCACTGGGGTGACCTTGTAAGTGATCATCTGAGAGGTAGTATGATAGAGGCCGGTGATGGTAAACCTTTTAGAGATCAAATCTCTAAACTGCAACCCAAAACGCACTTCATTATCACAAAGCGGCAACACTGCAATTAAAACTTAATACTTAGCTGCTAGCGCATTGCTGCAGTGGCTTTGTTCATGCGCTGACAGCAGGATCCTCGTGCCCACTGCAGCACACAGGCCACAGGTTCACTACCGATGCACAAGCTTTGGAACCAGGCTACCAAAGTTGAATTCTTACTGACAACCTACTTGCTGTTACAAGCTTGTTATTTAACCAATTTGTGCTTCAGTTTTTTTCTGTTTTATGAAACTCATTCAATCTACTTTATTAGTATTGTGACAAGTGAGTTAAAGTATTTAAAGTCCTTGCTGATTGACCCAAAAATCTAATAGTGGTAATAATGATGATGTTTTTAACATGCATCTCCTTTCTAAAAATTACTGTTTTAGTTTCACAAGTCACACATTAGAATTTTATAAAATACCAGCGTTCCCGTGTTACTCCCTAACCCCCAATTAACTACCATTTCAAATCTAGTTCCTTTATAATGTCTTTCTCTTCTTGTTAGGTTGAACCATGCCAATGTTGTAAAAGCCTGTGATGTTCCTGAGGAACTGAATTTTTTAATTAATGATGTGCCTCTTCTAGCAATGGAATACTGTTCTGGAGGAGATCTCCGGAAGGTAGTGTGGATACTTTGCAATAATAGGATAGTAAACCTGAGCATTTTTAGATCAGATTCTTTGTGCTAATCTATAATAAGAATCAGAAAACTATGGTCTGTTATCTATTTTGTAAGTAGAGTTTTATTAGAAGACAGCCATGCTCATGTTTATGACTGGAATTTAGTAGTTCTGACAGAGTAAAGCATTTGTTGTCATTGTATAGAAAATACTTTTTGACCCCTGATTTAGAATGTGCTTTTTTTTTTTGGTTGTTTGCAAAATTAGACTTTTTCCCTCATTTTAGTATTCTTTCTTTTTTTTATGTACTCAGTACAGGGTCTACAGGGTCTTGCTACACAGATCAGACTCATAGTGATCCTCCTGTTTTTTCAGCCTCCCAAGCTTTGGGATTACAGGTGCAGGCCACCGTGCCCAGTCTCAATCACTGTCTCAGCACACCGTGGGGGCAGGGCTGGCATGGCACACCAGGGATCAAACCCTGGACCCTGCATCTGCCTAAGCAGGCGCTTTAATCCCCTGAGCTATTTGGCCGGCCCTTCAGTATTCTCTAACAGTAATTAATATGTATTACTGCCCAGCAATTTGTGGCACACATTTTTAGACTTCTTTGAATTTTTTTTTTCCTTTAGCTAATCAAAATATCAGTGTTTAAGGTGCTTTTAAAAAGATCACCTTTTCAGCGGGGCATGGTGGTACAAGCCTGTAATCCTAGCACTGAGGTAGGAGGATTGCTGTGATTTTAGGGCCAGCTTGGGCTATATAGTGAGATCTTATTTTAAAAATACAAAATAGTGACCAAAAAATTGCCTTTTCTATTGCATGCTTTCTTTCCAACTCATTTTAAATTTGTCCATATGACTATTTGTATGTAGATATATCTCTGTGAGATTTGTCAACCTTTTTCAATATAAATTTAAAATAGTTTCACACCTTTACCTTTACTTTTGTGAGTTTTGTCATAAAACTTAACATTTGGTGATTTTTTTTTTCTCCCTTTCATATACTTTTTTTTTTTTAGTACTGGTGATCAAACTCTGGACCTTGTGCTTCCCCAGCCCACCTTTGTATACTTTTTATCATGACTTTTTTCTCCTCATTTCAGTACACTCTTACAATAATTTATATGTATTGCTATTGCTACCTAGCAATTTGTAGTACACATTTTTAGACTTCTTTTTGTTTTTTCCTTTAGCTACTCAACAAACCAGAGAATTGTTGTGGACTTAAAGAAAGCCAGATACTTTCTTTACTGAGTGATATAGGTATGTGATCAATATTTAAAAATACCATGGTGACTTAATGCCCTTTTATGTATAAAAGATTCTGTGTACTGCTTAGGAATTAAGTATAATTGTTAATGTATTATGCAAGCTATGTAAATATCTAACACTTACAAGAAATTATAGGGCTGGGGAGATAGCTTGGTGGTCTAACTGCCTGCCTGGCAAGTGCAAGGATCTGGGTTCAATCCCCAGTACCACCTGCCCTGCCAGCCCTGGAACCCTAGGAACACACCTGTAATCCCAGCGCTGGGGAGGCTGAGATAGGAGGGTCACTGTGAGTCTGAGCTACATAGTGAGACCCTGTATCCAATAAATTTTTTAAAAAATTAAAAATTTATTACTATTCACTCTAAATTAAAACTGAGGAATATCTTGCTATGTAGTGTTTGGTTTCAGCTAAAAATTATTTGCCTAATATATCTCCCAAGTACAAATAAAAAATAGTTTCACTCCTTACATTTTCAATTGACATAGTAATTTTGTTCAGCACAAAATTGAATCTCTTTAGGGGATAAGTCCTCAAGTTAATTCTTAAGAGTAAAATTCTGTGTTTAATCAGAACTATTTCTGAAAAATCCCTGAGATAACAGAACCTAGGCCCTTGGAGAATACTCAAAAGCTAATCAGTTTTCTTACATGTTTTGGTTTTGCTTTTTTTCCTTAGATCATAAGGGCTGAAGTCTAGTTGAAAAGGAGATTTAGGGTGGGAGAAAAAGGTCGTAAGGGTTAGAGGAGTTTTCTTTCCATTTTTTTTTTTTTAATGTTAATTCTGTTTTTTTGTTTGGCAGAACCCAGGGTTGAACTCAGGCCCTTGTGCTTGCCAGGGAAGTGCTTATTCCACTGAGCCAGCTCCCCAGCCCCTTAATGTTAATTCTAATAAATTAAATGAACATATATTGTAATTGCATTGTGTGCCTAGTGTTGCTGTATTTTCTGTCCAGAAAACTTGATCTGTTGCAATAATCATTGAGAAGGTTTGATGGTTGATATAATTTGGAGCATCAGTACAGATCTATATAAGATGCAATATGGATTTCTTTAAATTCAATATTTTCTCCTCAAAATGCTTTCTTTAAACTTTATTTAGGGTCTGGGATTCGATATTTGCATGAAAATAAAATTATACATCGAGATCTAAAACCTGAAAATATAGTTCTTCAGGATGTTGGTGGAAAGGTAGGCAAACCTCAAGAAATATTCTATACCCATTGTATAGTCTCCTTGATGTACTTTTTAAGCTTTGGTGTCCTCCCTGTGTACCCATAACACTCTACTCTTTCTCTTTGCTTTTTTAAAATCAGATTTTGTTAGTACATTTTAGATGTACACTCTGCTCATATTCATCATAGAGCATTTGTACATGTTTTCTGTTTCAGTCCTCACCACATTCAGCCGTAGTTCTGTGGTTAGATATTGTCTCCTTTCCTAAACACTGGCTGCAGTAGAGAAAAAGCTGCACCTGTTGTGCTCATGTGTTTTCCAGCACCCTATGTAGCAGAGATAGTAGGCAGTGACTAAATAATGTATCAGCTCTTAATTTTTACTGCTATGAAGCACATCTAAAACACATAAACACACACCCTGGGCCTGTTTTACTTTAAGAAAAAATAGTACATTTCCTTAAAACCCATTTTCTTTATTTTAAATCCTAAATTTTATATTTCATTAAGACTTGAAACCTTGATTTACCAGATTCCTAAATAGATCATCTTCAGAAACAGAAATTATAAATTGATATTTAATATATTTATTTACATCAGAGTAATTTGAGCAGTTTTTTCTTGTTTCTAGCATCTAAGTTTCATTCCAATGAAGATTTAAAACCATGAGCCTAAACTTACATTAGAGTATGTGCTAACTCTTAATGAAGATAATTTTTCAATTGGAAATGATGGCACTTGGATGAAGATGCTTCTCAGGGGGTCGTTTTGTGTGTACTTTGCACCAGTTATCTTTGCTTGCTACTCTTATTCTTATCTGAAGACTTAAGAGCATACTTGACTTTACATAGGTGCTGATTCACATTTAATCCTTCCTATAGTATGTACTCCTTCAAGTTCGGAAATCAGCCTTTGCCTTCCAGTTAAATGGACTGAGTTACGGCCTGAAAAATAGCTCAGCAGACTAAACACCTCCCTAGGCAAGCGCAGGGACGGGTTTTGATCCCCTGTACCACATGCTGCACTGGCCCCGCCCCCAGGCCAAGTGACTGAGTCTGGGCATGCTAGCTAATGTCTGTAATCCCAACGCTGGGGAGGCTGAAAATAGGAGGATCCCTACAAGTCTGAGCTGCATAGTGAGACCCTGTACCAAATACATGCATTTAAAAAAAAAAAATGGATTGAGTTTATGAAGAATGTACTAAAATAAAAAATTACTAGTCAAGCTATATTTATTTTTTACTATGTATCAGGCACTATATTAAGTTCTTCCATTTTCTTGAGTCTTGAAAATATTCTATAAAGTGGGGATTGTTAGTTATCTAATTATATAAGAAACTTGAAGAGGCTAAATAATTTGATCAAGAGCATGTGGCTAGTTAAATGATGGAGTTCAGCCTTGGAAAAAATTGTTAATTCAGAATTGAACTTTTGCTGTTGTTTTCTGTATTTAGGATAGGGTCTATAGGGTCTCACTATATAGATCAGACACATAGTAATTCTCCTCTGTTTTCAGCCTTCCAAGTACTGGGATTACAGGAAGTCACCACTCCCAGTCTCAATTGCCATCTCAGGCCGCTCTGCAGGCAGGACCGGCATGGCACACTGGGGATTGAACACTAGCCACTGGGCTGTGCTTAAGCAGGTGCTTTAGTCCGCTGAGCTATCAGGCCAGCCCTAGAGCTCAACCATTTATTACCAGCCTATCTACCATCTTATAAGGATGTTGTTGCCTTTGCACTCCAGTATTTCAACCATTTAATACTTTTTTTTTCTTACTATTTTGCAGATAATGCACAAAATAATTGATCTAGGATATGCTAAAGATGTTGAACAAGGAAGTCTCTGTACATCTTTTGTAGGAACACTGCAATATCTGGTGAGATATGTATTTCTTTGAATTTAAGTGTATGAGATTCTTATTTATGAAGGTCATATATGCAGTATTTCAAAAATAAAGTAGCCTTTCCCTTACAGTATTGACATTTAACGCATTTTCTTTCCTTTTTTAAGGCTCCAGAACTCTTTGAGAATAAGCCTTATACAGCCACTGTTGATTATTGGAGTTTTGGGACAATGGTGTTTGAATGTATTGCTGGGTATAGGCCTTTTTTGCATCATCTGCAACCATTTACCTGGTAAGTCATACATGAGAACTTTGATGTGCTTAATGTGAATGGAAATTTTCTTTTTTTTCATGTATTTTATAATTACATTTTAAAATCAGAATTGAATAATAAAATGGCTTGAAATCTTAGAGTGTTTGTGAGAATCAGATTGTTGACTGAGGTATCTTTTGTTTTTATAGGCATGAAAAAATTAAGAAGAAGGACCCAAAATGTATATTTGCATGTGAAGAGATGACAGGAGAAGTTCGGTTTAGTAGCCATTTACCTCAGCCAAACAGCCTTTGTAGGTAAGTGCATTTTAGTTGAGAAAGTTTGCCTCTGTTTGTTCAGAGTTGTAAAAAAATAATAATGTAGTTTCTGTTTCAAGTAGCATTATCCAATGTTGTTTTCTGTCATGGTGAAAATATTCTGTTATCTACATTGATCACACAGTTTATTGAGCTTTTTTTTTTTTGGCAGAACTGGGGATTGAACTCAGGCTGCTGTGCTTGCCAGACAAGTGCTTATTCTATTGAGCCATCTCCCCGGCCCCACACTGAGCTTTTATAACACTTGAAAAGTGTTCAGAGGGGCTGAGAGCTTAGTCTGCTGCTAGAACATTGCCTAAATATGCCTAAATTGTTTAGAACAAGTCTCAGCACTGCCAAAACAACAACAACCAAATAAACACATAAATAAATGAATATAAACCTAGAAATTAGCTAATATGACTTAAGGAGTTGCAATTTAAATAAATAGTAAATGTAAATAACATTGTCACTAGTAACTATCATATTAGATAGTACAGATATTAATGGAACCAAGAACCATTGCTATTCAGAGGATTGGCTTAGATGCTAAAAAGACTTGGTGAATAGGTTCCTGAAAAAGGATTAGACTTGTCTATTGGAGTTGCCATTATTAAACTTACATATGTAGGCTTTGGAACTATTTTCATATGGAAGAAAGTTTGCCTTCTATCATTTCATGAATTATCCCAAAGTAAGGTATTAAAATAGTGTAAATAAGTGATGGGGAAAGGAATTGGCAGCCTCTAAAATTGTTTTTTAAGGTAAGACTAAAGGAAAATTGGACCATAACTATATTCACTCTATTTATGTACATTCTCTAGTTTGATAGTAGAGCCTATGGAAAACTGGCTGCAGTTGATGTTGAATTGGGATCCACAGCAGAGAGGGGGACCTGTTGACCTTACTATAAACCAACCAAGATGTTTTGTATTAATGGATCACATTCTGAATTTGAAGGTTAGTTTCAATGAAGTATATTTTAAAACCTACATTGAAGTTAGCAAGTTTACTTGAAAACTGAGCGTAAGTATATTTTAATAATCTTCATGGTATTTATTTGAAAAAGAAAATTACTTTTTTTTTTTTGGTGGAACCAGGGATCGAACTCAGGTCCTTGAGCTTGCCAGGGAAGCACTTATTCCACTGAGCCATCTCCCTGGCCCCCTGAAAATTACATTTTTGGAGCTGATGTTTTTCTATTTTGGGGGGTGGGGGATACCAGAAATAGAATTCAAGACCTTATACTTGCCAAACATGCCCTGTGCCACTGAGCTATATTCCCAGCCCAACTCTTCTATTTTAGTTTGCTTCAAAGAGGCCTTTGTTGATAATTCCTTTTGAAGCATCTTTTATTTTTTTTCTTCCCTTGTTGGTAGCATTCTCTGATGCATTTAGATTTTTTTCTTTAAGAATAGGAAGAATTTATCAAAAGAAAGAAAGCTTTTCTCTGAGAAAGACAGAGGGGGCCTGGAAAGTGAGTTCCCCTTCATTTAGGTTTAATCATAATAGATGCAGTTTAGTGAGAAAGATTTTTTTCTAACTTTCATATCTCTACATATTCTTCATCCTGTAGTCTATGGAATATAAACTGCCCTTTATCATCTCCTGAGATTACAAGAAATCAGGCATATTTGAGGTCCAGGAAATTAACAGAGTTTGTTGGAGAGGTTGGGAGGTTTTGTTTTGCTTATTAAGTTGCATTTAAACTGATCTGCTTGTCTGTTTGGTTTTTTCAGTGTTTTTTAATGTAGGTCCACCAACCAAATGCATACCTTATACCTACTTCTCTTGGCTGTTACCTCACTCAGGACAAGCTTTGTGCTGTTCCTCAGGCCGTCAAGCCATTATCTGTCTTGACAGATGCTGTGTTTCTGCCCAGAATGGTGTCCATCTCTATATATCCCCTTGGCCACTCTTCATTTTGCTTTTTCTTTGCATGCTGTCTGCCACACAATATATCAGTCATATTTTGTGGATTCTGTAATTGTAATCTGCCATTTATGCCTCTGCTCTGTGTCTATCCATGGTTACCTGGACAGAGCCTCACTTTACTCAGTCTTGTGGAGGACTACCTGAGCAGCTCTCCTTGAAAGAAGAGCGACTGTCTCCATTTTGACTGAGCCTGACCCTATTTCCTTGTATCATTATGTACAGAGCTGGCTAGGACTTCTGTTTAGGCTTCAGTTGGCCTTAAGCAATGTATATTGGTCTAGCTAAGGTGCTGGTGATGTCTTTGAAGGTGGCGTGCATGTTTCCCTGGTAACATATACCTTCTGCCCTTTAATGTGAGCTGGGTCAAGACAGGACAGTAGAGCTAATGTTCCGTGTCACCAGCTGGGATTGAGCCTCACAATAGAGGCTATGACTTCCTGGGGCTTGAAAGACTACAACAGAGCTAAAGGACCAGACTTCCCCAAACAGTAGATAACTATCTCCATGTTATAAGAGTATAATGCTGATTACTCTCTCTGCATATCCTCTCTGCATATGGCAGAGGTAAATTTAGGCCCCCCACCTACCTCAGCTCACAGTAGTCACCTACTTCCCACAATTCTCAGTCAATCCTCCTCAAGCCACTCCTCCACTGAATAAAACTGGGTGAGGCCTTGGGTTGCTCTCTTGGTTCTGGAAAGCCATCTTCGTGGTTGGACTTAGAGCTCCTTGACTCCCCGATGATTGAAAATATAATTTAGTGTCTTTATTTTCACC
>NDGN011553527.1:15162-36612 GCA_002564285.1 Tympanoctomys barrerae | reverse complement strand
TAGTACAAATCTTTCTTCTCATTGAATTAAGAGAAAGTAACTGTATATCTATCCTAACTATTTGTATAAACAGATACAAAATGGTCCTTCATTTATATCCTTTTTTATTTAGTTTTGTCAGAGATGGGTATTCCATTGCCATTTAAATATTGTAGGTGTGTGAATTCAGCAAAATAATCCAATGTAGTCCAGTAGTCCATAATAGAAGTGGGTTATCCATAGGACTGGCAATGGGAAAATCATTTTAAGAAGAATTTTCAATGGTGCTTTCTTTTTTTGAAAAAAAAAGAAAAATTCTAAAGAGTCATTAAGCTACCTTTATTTTGTCTTTCTGAATCCTAACTATACAGAGTACCAGTAAATATGTAGATAGGAAACCAATGAACAGTCTTCAGTAGGAAGAATCCTAAATGATAGAAAGCAGGACATGAAAACAGTGAAAGACGACCCCTGTGGGTATTACCTTCATGTAGAAAAAGAAAACTAGCTGGCTTTTTGGACCAGTCTCCCAGTTTTCTTGCTCTACTTTCCTATTTCCTTCCCCTGGGTTTACACATGAATGACTGTTTTGTTGCTCTCTAAATGTGGGAGAAATTCTCTTGGTTAGCTGAAATGGATATCATGTGGAAATTAGTTTAATCAACCCTAAAATTAGCCCTTTTCTGTTTATTCTTTCATTTAACCAACAGACATTTGTTTATTGTCCATGCAATGCTAGGGAATTTGCTGGAGAAGAGAAAAGCAACCCCAAAGGCTACATTTTTATAAGGCTATTTCCCTTAAAAAGATGTCTCACAGTCCACTACCTCTAATTTATCTTTATAGAACCCAAACTTCTGCAGGTCCCGCCAGCCTGTGAAAGGAACATTA
This sequence comes from Tympanoctomys barrerae, assembly GCA_002564285.1. NCBI lineage: Eukaryota > Metazoa > Chordata > Mammalia > Rodentia > Octodontidae > Tympanoctomys > Tympanoctomys barrerae. The sequence goes on along the minus strand of NDGN011553527.1, from coordinate 35,742 downwards.
ACAGAAATAATTCTGTTATTACTCCATGGGCTCATTGTTTCCATCTACATAGTCAAATACAAGTTTCTCATTCTTCCTATAGAATAGTCATTTCCGGAAATGCCCAGAAGTGTGCCATATGTAGCGCTTCGAAAAAAACAGGGCTTATTTCATTCCTTCATTCTCACCTGTGTCCAATAGTCATGCAATCACTAGAAAGTGGGAAATCCTTCTCTCATTGATCTGAGAGCATGTACTTTTGAATTCTCTAGCTGTCACATCCTAATGGCCCCCTGACATGGACCCAAGTGCTTGTGCATCCATTTCTGCCCTTCCATCCTTATGACTTGGAACTTTGTTCATTTCTCTTATCCACAGTGACATTAGCTTGTCCATCTCCATCTGTCATTCTGTCATACTACATCTGAGGACACTTTGACCCCTGCACACTGCATCTCAAGAGCTTCCTAAGAAATCAGTCCTATCAGCAAAGTCCAAAATGCCTTTGTCCATGAGAGTTCAGACATTCATTTTCATGCTGGGAGAAAGGATGAGGGTCTCACACTCCAATCTGCCCTCTCCACACCCCACATCCTCCGGTTATGCCTGTCCTCAGTGGGACAAGCTATGCATTTCTGTCTGACTCCTGTCCATCTTGCAGAATAAGGCGCACAAGTAGAACCCTGGGGCCCACTGGGATATTCCCCTACTTTGTGGTAAACCTTAAAGATAAACATTATAAGTACATTCACAGTGGTTCAGAGCCACTGTGATGAAGTGGCACTTGCTTAGTCACCCAGTTCTCAAGCACTAGTGCAGTCATTTGAATCTGTTACTTATTCTTTCTGATCTTCTGATCCTCATTCCTTGTACTCTTAATTTTTACTTTTCTCAGTACATTTGCATAGTGATTCTACTCAGCATGAGGAGTTAGTACATGAACATAAGATTTCTTAATTCTTTTGTGTCCCTTCCCCTCTCTTTTCAATTCCTCCCCTGACCTCTTGACCTGCTTCACACTCAGTGAAATAAATCAGGCATAAAGCTTAAACATCAAGTGATCTCACTCATATGAGACATCAAATACCTGAGCAAAGGAAAGAGCAAATACAGATAAGAAATGTAGAAATAGTTCTTTTCACCTCAATTACCCAAGTGTGTGCCAAAAAAAAAAAAAAAAAAAAAGAACTTGTTGCCCGGCTTTCTTATCTTAGAATATTTTTAAAAATAAAATAAGGGGCCAGAGAGATCGCTCAGTAGAATAAGTACTTGATTGGCAAGCGCAAGGGCCTGAGTTCAATCCCTGGTTCTGCAAAAAGAAGAAAGAAAAAGAAAAAAGAGAATAAACACTACCCATCGCCCACGCCCACCCCAGTGAGGAGTTTCCAAAAGCTTCCCAAGGCTAAGTATAATCCAAAGCACAGAGGAAGTAAATCCTGCCTGGTTGCAAGCTAACGCCGCATCTCTTGTATAAGCTCTTTTCCCCTTATAGACAATGATTGTAGAAGCACATAATTGAGTAGGAATATTTTGCCCCTGATATGCCATCTGAGGATTGAAGTAGAATAGAAGCTGTGCGCGTTGGAAAGGACTTAGTGAGTTCAGAAAGATTAGTTGCCAGGATTTTGCAATAATGGGTATTAGTTGCTTGAGTTCTTGTTAGGATACCCTGAAGTACTGAAATATTCAAAACCATTCTTCCCTTGTTTTGTAACTATAAATACTGCCTTATGTCTTCAAACAGCAAAGATTCTTTACAAAAGAAAGAAAAGCCATGTGTATGTGCAGTTATATCTACACACACATCACACATGTGCACACACACACACACACACACACGCACACACCAGCTCAAGAGAGAAAAAAGTAGAACACAGTGTGTTATAACTAAGGGCAGGATTTTGTCTCAGTTTACCTAACGCAAACAAAGCATCTTGACCAAAATTACAAGGGTCAAATAGGCAGGCAAATCCATTTTTGTTTTGTTTTCTTTAAAGTTACCATATAAAATTCTTATTAAATGTCTGCCAAAAAACCACTTTAGACACCTGATGTAGCATAAGAATCTGCTTCTAGAATAATGTTACTTAAATGCATACAGTAAAATACATAGGGATATAAAGGAAACTATTAAAATGTAGTTATGAAGCTTAGCTAAGTCATATAGTTTACGAGTCCTTGATATGTGGAATAGGCTGGGGAGATAGCCTAAGTGCCTGCCTGGCAAGCACAACGACCTGGGTTTGATTCCTGATAGGGCATGTTATACTGGTTCCAGAACCCCAGGGACCATCGAAACTGGCAGTGGCAGTGTCCACCTGCAATCCCACTGCTGAGGGTGCTGAGACAGGAGGATCGCTACAAGTCACAGTTGTATAGTGAGATCTTGTACCAAATGGATAGATAGATAGATAGATAGATAAATTTTTAAAAACAAAAGTACATTAAATAACAAAATTAGAGTATGATAAATAGTAATGTGACAATGTCCATGCAAAATCTTGGCTGTCTTCAAATATAATAGAAAGAAATGTTAAATTTCATCTAGAATTCAATAATACAACATATTAGCAATACAACAATAAAGATGTAACATTTCTCTGCTTAGATTTGTGAATCCCCTGAGTTGTACTTTTGGGTCTCTTAGGGAGTTCAAGACTCTCAAGGTGAAGCCCTGCAATAGGCAACCGGCAGGCCATAGATTGAAGACGGCTGTCGAGTCTAAGCCTTTCCCAGCTTTTCTGCTAGGAGAAATTAAACGCAGTTATGTGTTCAGCAGGTGTGCTGCTTCTCTCTTTCAAGTGCTGCTTTATTTTGCTGCTATCCAGCTGCTTCCCCATCAGAATCCTAGTCACATCATCATTCTCTGTCTCCTTAGTCCCTGTGTTTCAAAGTCTCTCTCTCTCTCTCTCTCTCTCTCTCTCTCTCTCTCTCTCTCTCTCATCTCTCTCTCTCTCTCTCTCTCTTTCTCTCTCTCTCTCTCTCTGACGTGATCAGCATCTTGAAATAAACCCCCACCTATGACCATGTTCCTATTTAGGGGCTTTGACAAACTCAGGAAATGCCCTTGGGCTGCCCCTTTCTGACCCAGTATGGGTATGTGGTGGTCATCTCTACAGATGGCCTCTGGGAAGACAAGATGGCATGCACTGCCCAGGTAAGGGAGGGCTGCAGACAAAGCAGAGAAACTGGGCCAGACCCAGGACATAGAAACACGGAGGATCAGTGGCTGCCTCACACAAATGCAAGCGCAGAGAACAGACAATCATGAGCAGTCACAAGCCAAGCCTAATGCCGATTCATGGTTCAGCAGCGAGGCGGAAGCCCAACAGGAACAGGGATCCTGCTGAGACGAGAGCTACAGAAACTGCCGAAACAGTGATGGCCTGCCTTTCCACTGTCATGCTGGAACCCTGTTTAAAAGAATTTACTAGGAGAATGATTACAGCCTTGTTTGACTTTACTATTTCCATTAAGAAAGTTACTAGGTTCTGGAAAGGCAAATGCTAACATGAAGATTTGTGATTTGTTGGCATACAGAAGATAATTTCAGAAATTGTGGTTTTACAATTTCTTAGGTATTGCATGGTTTTGTTTCTAACCTTAGTCTCAAATCCCTCTATTCTTTTTCCATTTCTATGCTAAGGAGTGAAATCAGAGCCTCATGCATTCTAGACATGTCCTGTGCCAATAAGCTGGATGTCACCTTCCCTCTCAATTTAAATTTCTATAAAAATGTAATTCTTCAGTTTGATCACCTTAATAGTTTCCTTATCAGTTAATGGACTGAGTAGAATTTTTTGACATATACTAATTTTTATTAGTACATGTTTGTGGTACGTAGAATCATATGCATCATAGAGTTACTAGGTCTCTCACTTCTCTTCCCTTTCCTCCTCCTTTTGGTTTCCACCCTATATGCTGAAGAAATGCGATAGTAAGCTACTATTTTTCTCTGTCTATTTTTGTTCTTTACTTATATTTTGGGTCTCTCATTTAAAAGAGCAAATAGTTTTGTCCTTTAAGTGTAAGTTTCTTCATCTGATTTATTTATTTAGCATTATGTTCCCAAGGTGCACCTTTTTTCCCACAAATGATTCAAGGTTATATTTTTTATGGCAAAGTAGTACTTTACTGTACATAAAAAACACACTATATGAATTCTTGACAAGTTTATTAAATGATTTAGCTATTGTGAATTCTGCTGCTATAAATATGGATGTGCCGGCATGATTACCTAATAAAGGAACATCTGGGAGAGGGTAGGAGAATGGAATTTCTAGTTTTAGATTTTTGCTCTATACTGATTTCTATAATAATTATATTAGCTTGCATTTCCACTAACAGGATATAAGGGTTCCTTTTAACCCTGGCAACCTCTTTTATTATTTGATTTCTTGATGTAACCATTCTTTTGACAGTGGGATAGAATCTCAGTGTTTTAATTTGCATTTCTCAAATGGCTAGCATCGTTGAATATTTTTAAGCATGTATTAGCCATTTATTCTTCTTCTAATAAGTATCTATTCATTGCAATTGTCCACTTTTTTGTTTTATCATTTACTTGAGGAAGGTTCTAATTTTTAGACTTCTTTATATATTCCAGATATTAGTTCTTTATCTGAGGAAGAGCTGGCAAAAGTTGTTGTCCTATGCTGTAGGTTATCTTTCCACTTTGCTGGTTATTTCTTTGTTATGCAGAAATTGTTAACTTGCTATGAAGCCACTTGTAGATGCTTGTTTATTCTTTATGTGCAATTGTTCTGTTCAGCAGGTCCTTACCTACTCCTCTGTCTCAAGAGTTTGACCTATTTTATGTTTCAGCAGATTAAGTGTTCCTATTAAGAACTGGATTTTTCAATCCATTTTGATATTAGTTTAATAGATTGTAAGAGACATATGCCAAGTTCCATCTATTGCATGTAGATTACCAGTTTTCTCAGCATTATTCATAAAGAGGCTATCCTTCCAATGGTGAAAATTTTTGGTCACTTTGTTAAAGGTCAGGTATTTTTTTTGTTTTGTTTTTTGTGCCTCTATCATGTTGTTTTTATTAAAGTGGTTTTGTAAAATAATTTGAAGTCTTGGATTGTGATATCTTCTAGGTTGTTATTGCTCTTCATGATTGCTTTTAATCTGCAATTGTGTTAAATCTATATCTAATTTTTGGAAAAATGGCTGCTTTGACAATATTGGTCTGAATATCCAAGAACAGGATATGTCTTTCCATTTTCTAATGTCCTGTTCAATCGCCTTTTTGATATTATTATAGTCTTCATTGTGAAATCTTTCACTAGGTTAGATTAATTCCCAAGTATTCCATTTTTCTTGATCTTATTATCAGGTATATTGTTTCCTTATTGTCACTTTTAGTGAGCTTATCATTGGTGTGGAAGGTGTACAATAATGCTGATTTTTGTGTGTTGATTTTGTATCCTGCTACTTTACTAAATTTGGTTATTAATCCTAGGAGGCTTTGGTGGAATATTTTGAATATTCCATGGAGAGGATCACATTTCATATATTTGGACTTAAATTTGTAGCTAAAATGAAGCTTCATGATCTGGAATTCTGCACTTATAGAATCATGTTAACACTCAAAATGTTTCAGATACTGGAATATTTTGAGTTTTGGAAAAGGAACATCCAATATCTAGTAGGTTTTTTTTTTAAGATGAAGACTTTTTTAATGTTTCTCCTCTTATTTTCTGGTGTAAAGTTCCTGAAACAAACTTGTTGAGTATCACTTGTTGCATCTACAATGAAATTCTGAAGTCATAAACCCAGCATCTTACCTTGGGCTGGAACTGCGCATCTCCCGCTCACTGGTCATTAGTTCCCGACTCACAGCTCCCACTTTGCCTGCACCTGGCCTGAAACATTCTTCCTTCTTTTAAGTGTTGTCATCTACAGCATCTCCAGGAAGCTGAGCCTTGCCTGTGGTCTGTTATAACACAGAGTCTTTCGGTCTCCCTTTGGTGTTTTTCTCACCCTAGCTTTCCTTTTCCTGGGCCATCAAGTTCCAATGGAAGACGAACTATCATAAACCAACTCATCAGCTTTCACTTTCTGAGCACTTTACCTGTTACCTGAAGCTAAGAGCACGTGGAAAGGACTATAGAATAAACACCTTGTGCAAGAGATAATTTTCTTGATATTTGCTTTGTTGTGAGATCAGTTGTAGCTGAGAAGGACTTAGACTCTTATCACTTGGAGGACTGGATAAAATCAGTATGATCAATTTCATCTTCTCTCATCTCTATCTTCTTTCTCACTATAAAATGTCAAATTCTCTGCTAATCCACAAAAGGAACTATGAGTCCTCTTTCCATTCCCACAGCTTCTTATACTGAGGCATCCCTCACTGCCCCTGTTCTAAGTGAAAGATCTTTCTCTAGACTTTCCCCAAATCAGTCATTCAGCATTTAGGTGCAATGTTTCTTAGTCATGTTCCTTTTTCTGATTATGTCCATCTGGCTCTTCTGGAAACTAAAAGCAACCTTGGAAAGAGAAGTAGCAACTTCTCTGGAAACAAACTAACCTCCCTTTGAGTCATGGCTCTTCTCATCATTAATACCTGTCCTGGAGGGAACTGGCCAATGTGAAATTCCTTATTTGTCTTTTAGAATTAGTGTCACTTGGTGATACCTATTATGAGGGTATTGTGCAGGTTACCTCAGCCATGAGCCATGATATGCTTCTTGTGCCTAGAGAATTAGTATCTGTAATGGTTGATTGATTGTATCAACTTGAGAAGTTTGGAAACTTAACTAAATCTGCTCAGGAATTCTACACTCTAGGATGTAGGGGACACAGCCTAGGGCCAATTATCACGGGGATGATATAAAGGGAAATGAGCAAGGATGGACTTGCTTCTATTCTTCAGAGGAGCGCTAGTGCTCACGTTCTGCTTGGACATCATCTCCTAGCTTCTAGTGTACTTTTCAGCTTCTTCCTCAGATCCTTCAGCCTTCTAGTGTAAACTCTAAGCCTTCCATCACTGACCTCCAGATGAGCACTTTCATGGGGCACTGCAGGAAACTCCAGACCTTGTACCAAAACCCTCAGTCTCCAGTGTGCAGATGCCCTCTGCATGCTTTCTCTTCCGACTCTGTGGGTGACCATTGCAAGTCAATCTTGTGTCATTCTGATACATTTGGATATCTTGGATTATATCTGTTTCTCTAGTAAGATACTGCCTGATAAAGTATCTTCAACTACTATTTTTCATATGTGTGTATGCATAAATGCATATAGATATTCTACTATTATTTAATATCATTTATTAAGTTGATCCACAGAGTGAGATGATAGTTTGTTACTAAAATGACACCAAGTTATGAGCAGCAAGACTACAGTGCCCACATATTTGCAAGTTTTGATAACACTGAACACTTATTTAGATGAGCCACAGATATTATTCTTGTACTAGGTGGGAAACACTGTCTGATAATAGCTATTGCATGGTAAGTAGACTACAGAGACCTGGATAATCACTTTTCTCATGGCTCTATAGAGTATGAAGCAGATACCCTATTGCTATTGTGGGGCTTTTGTGTTTGTTTTCCAGTGTTCACATTTTTAAGCATTTGATGAGAGAGAGAGAGAGAGAGAGAGAGAGAGAGAGAGAGACTTGCTATTCTGCAGGTTTTGATTTCCAAAAATGTTTACCACTTCAGTTCTACCAGAAACAAAAACCTTGCTTCAATTTCTCTAGTCTCCAATTATTCATGAAAAATATCAAACTGAGAAACAAAGGCTTTTCTTTAGGAAAAAAACAAGTGGCATTTTTCAACCTCAGCAACATCAAACAATCCTTCACATAGAATGGTGACAATTTCAAGAGAAGGGCTGTGATTCCGGCATTTTGCTGAGGAAAACCTTCCTTTCCTGGTGTGCTTTTGTGATAATAATTTGAAAGTCAGTGACTTCCAAGCCCTTTGTTTTTCTTACAAATTCTGCCTCTAGGTATGTCAGTGTCAAGAACTGCTCCAAATCTTAGGACTAAAACAAGATGAATGAATCAATATACAAATTTTAATAGAAGTCAAAAAAGAAGTTACAAATGTAGAAAACAATCAGGGAATCCCTATTCAATACTGGTGTCTCAATTACACCATTAAAGGAAAGACAGGAAATGTGTTTGAAAAAATGTGTTATCTTAGGAAAAATGACAATGTGGTCACTATTTGTTGTTATTACCATGTGCTTCTGCAACAATATGGTGTATTTTAAGACATATCAAAACATGTTGTTTTCCCGTAAATTTTAAGGAGGTTTTGGTGTTGAGGAAACTTTTGAAATATTTTTATTCCTAGATTTTTCATGACGACACTGTTTAATGCACTCAACTGATTAGACGCATATCAATACTTAAAAGAAAGTTTAATTGACAGCGTGGCTCCAAAGAGATAGTGCCACACAAGCTAAGCAATAGGGCCAGTTTTCTGAGGATTCAGGGTACAAAAAATGGGTGCTCCCCTCCCTAAGGGGCTCAATGCTTAACTGGAACAGTAAGCAATTCATATTGAATGTATTTATTTATTTATTTATTTATTGGTGGAACTGGGCATTGAACTCAGGCCCTTGTGCTTGCCAGGGAAGCACTTATTCTACTGAGCCATCTCCCCAGCCCTTTGAATGTACTAATTTAAACAAGAGAACAAAAGAATATTATGCAGAAGGTGTCCCAAGGCTGGGTGTGTTCATGTCCAAATCAGCCACTAGGACTCTGGCACTGTGGGAGGAAGGTGGGGCCTTCCAGAAGAAAGTGGACACTAAGGCAGCAGTGTCCTGCACTTCCGTTTTCTTTATGAAGGTTAGAGGTAGACTTGGTTGGTTTGGAGTACAGGACATGTTCATCCTTATACCAAAGTGGTGTTTGTGGTATGAAGATATACTTTAATATTTATCTAAAACCAACTCTCGCAACCTGAGTGGATGAAAGGGCTATCTTTATAGAAATTAACACTGATTCAAAAAGGCAAGACAAGTGGTATACAATCTCAAAGTATTGGAAAGGATTTGAAGCATAATTCCTCATATTCCTTTTAAGGCCACTTCCACTGAAATAAGGGGGTTCAAATTGAGACTGGGACTGACTCAGCCAAAATCAGAGGGACACACAGCTCATTAGTGGGAGATGGAGCTAGGTCTGGCCAGGTGTGCTGCGGCCAGATTGAGCTCACTCTTTATTATAGCATATCATCTGTCTCCCTCTGGTTCTGCAAAGCAGAATTTAAAAATAAAAATGTATCATGTTCAAAACCTAAAAAGGAATTATCAGTTTAGCCAGATTGAAGCCTGTAGCTCAGAGGAGTTAGGCTATTTCCTGTCAGCAGCAACAGTTACTAGTTTTCAAGAATACATTTCCCTAGGGTTCCCCAAAGCCTAACCCTTCTGTTTTTAACTAGCATGAAAAGTAAAGCTCACTAAGAAAAGAAGTAATTTTTCAATTGCTAAGAGAATGACCAGTGAGCTCAGAATTGTAGAACTGGAATAAGGACTCTATTGGAGTCATTTACTATTAAACCCCCCCCCCAGACCTCAGTTTCCTCATCTATAAGTTGGAAGTACGGACTGTGCTTACTGCAGTAGGCAAATGGATCGGTGCCTGTGAGAGTTCTTTCTACACAAAGGCAGCTTCTGCAGAGGTGCATTAAGAGCTTTACATTGAAGACAGCAGAAAGCCAAGACTCATTTTATAGGAAACCAAGGGGTTATTTGGGGTGTCTTGGTTTTTCTCATATTTGCAAGAAAGACATACTTGTATTGTGAGGGATACCTTTAACATAAAACTGAAAGAGGTGGTGTTGGCATGACCACAGCAGACAGATAGTATGTAATGTTGTTTGGAAGTTATGTGGTAGAGGAAGTCCAGCTGGCCAGACCTTCCGGAAGCCAGCGCGTTGAAGCCCTGCTACCAGTGTGCTTCTCTCTCCCCAGGTAGAATCTTTCACGTGGTAGGTACATAACAAAGTGCACAGAACGAGTAAGTTAGGATAATTTAACAACTTAGCCTCCCTTGAAACCAAAAAGTTTGTGCCACCTTCCAAAAAAAGAAAAGAAAAGAAAAAAGAAAAAGAAAAAGAACGCTTCTTATGTCCTCTGGATAAACTCGGAATGGATTTTGCTCAGATCTTTACTTACATATGGTTGCTTCATTTACTATTTATCTTCCTTCTGGGAGATAATGGGTGCTCCAAGGATCACAGACTGCAGAGAGAAAGAGAATAAGCATTTTAGGCTGTGAGGCCCTTCGGTCTCCAGTTAACAGCCCAGAGGCTGCTTCACAGAAGTCAGTGCGCATGGCTGCAGTACAATAAATGAACAGTGAAGTGGGAATTTCAGGGAATATTTGCATGGCATGAGTAGTTATTCTTCCAATTTTTTTAAATCAAACTTTAAAAATATAATAGTCATTGATGATACAAAAATAAGTGTCATACTGTTTGGCTCAGGGTGGAGTGTACTCACAGTCTAAGGATAGGCTGACAGCAAGAATGCAGACACTGTCACTGTCCTTCTCAGGGTTACTTATGCAAACTTTCCCCCTGTATTATACTCTGTAGAAAGGAGACAGCTAGCCCAGCCCAGATGAATTAACCTACTGCTCTTGTAGTGGGAGAAACGGAGCAAACCAAAGAAGCATTTGTGTTCTTGTGTCCAGAGGTTCAATCTCTCCTTCTCTTGGTTCACTTGTGTTTTTTCCTGTCAACTTTGGGTCAAAAAGACCTATGCCAGCAGCTAATAGACTCTTTCTAATTCTCTTGAGAATCTTCAGGGGCAGAAAGAAGGCACATTTGATGCAAATATCTATACTGTAGGTCAACAGGACACAGCCCTGGTATCTTCCAGCCTTAGTCCTGAGAACAGCAACCTTGATTCATTAAGAAGTTCTTGGAGGAATGACTAGAGTTTGTTGAGACACAGATACTAATCAAGTTAGTGATAAAAGATTGTTCCTGCCTAGAAAAACAGTGGTAAGAAAGTTAGTGACATCTATGTGTTTATATGCATGTGAATAATTTAAAAGAGAAACAAGATCTGTTACAAAATATGGGACCAAAGTTAGACTATTCTATTTAATTCTATGTGGACTTTTATATGTATAGAAAAAAATAGAAATCTGTGCCCATAAATAGCAAAATAATGTGTTGCATACATCTACTTTGGTAGATAACTCTTGGGAATTTTGGACTTGTAAAATTCAGTTTTTGGGCAAGGTATCCACTTCTTTCATATTAACTTTTGTCACCTTCAAATGATCCAAACTCCTCTTTAAATATATCTCCTTCTGTGCTTCCCACCCACCAAGAGCCCATCCTATTAAAAACAGATGACCCTGCGAAGACGTGTATCTTTACTGATCTCCTATCAAACACCCACAGACACTCACACGCATATATTCTTTCATGTGCTTTTACATCTGGTCTACATTCTAGAAATAAAGCACTTGTTTTTGTTAAACATGCTGACCTGAAGTTTTGAGTTGTTAATTTTTATAAAATGCAGCAACTAATGTACTACGTACGTCCTCCCACCCGGCAGAAACATCGCCCAGATGTTCATCAGACACAGCTGATGGCCGTTTTTAGATACTGCATTTACTAATTCTACAGCATGTTCCCTTTTCTATAGTTTCCCTCAAGCAAGGGCGGTGAACTCAAATCCAATAATCACTGGGCCTTGTTATTATGGCTGCATTCCGTCAAGGATAATAGAGGACTCTCTATGACGATCAGGGCTTGAAAAGAGGAATCAATTTTCTAATTTGGCTCGCTGAAAATAGATGTAAGAATTCCAGAAGAATTAATATCTTGAGACACTGGGATCCTGTTTTTTGCTTCTAGCCTTTTTTTTTCTGCATCTAGAATCAAGGAGAGTTAGACAGTTTGGGATTTGACTCCTAGTACATCAACTTATTAATTATATGATAAAGAAACACAGGCAGATCTTTCTTCTTTAATTTCTGCATTGCTAAAATAGAGATGATTGTAATATGCATGCATTATTCATGGAGTTGTCACAATAGAAAATTCTAGCTAGCTGAAATCATAAATTGCTTCTGTACATGTGGAAGAATAGAGGTAGGGTAGTTTCAGTGGCTCAATGATATCATTAAGAATCCAGTTCTTCTTCTTTTCTCTGTTGCATCTTGCTGTAACACTGTACTCCAACTTTGAGTTTCTTCATAGTGACAGAATAACTCCAGCATGTTCATGGCTTGTGTAGCTGCACAGTGTCAACTTGAAGAGAGCCAGCACCTCTTTGGAGCACTGCAAGCAAGATCCCATGACACCTCTGACCAAATGAGTACAGCGATAGGTGTAGGCTGCAGTGATTGGCTTGGGGAAGCAGGGATGAAAATCTTGACCTAGCACTATATTAGAACTTGCAGTAATGCAGTTAAGGAGAGCTTTGCTTCAGTGACAACATATGGAGAAATCTTAGATATTTAATGTGATGGGTTGTACTCTGTGCCACATTGATCAAATAACTCTCTTCTAAGCTATGACTGGAAAACCCAAACTATGTCAGTCTTGTGTCTCCTCCATCACCCAGTTTCTAATACTCCCCCTAACTGCATTGGCCCACTGTGTGGAGCAAAGCTGAGGAAAACATCTGACACATAATGTACCATATTCGCCATTCACATTCCTTCGTTGGAAAGATCAAATGGCTATCTGAATACAAGGACACATGCACAATGTGGACGAATGTTGGTAAGCACTAACAGTCTTGAAATGGTCTTTAAAATCTCTTGCATGTCTCCAACCCAGAGAACATCCATCTCCCAAGTCCTCAAAACATACAACCAAAGTATCACCAACTTCTTGCCTTAAGCATAAAGCCCATGGTAAAAATGGCTTCTCCATCAGATATCCTCCTGGGATAAACCTGAATGAAAATTAAGGATTACTCATCGCTACACACACACACACACACACACACACACACGCATGCATACTCATAGAGTATCTGGATAGAATAATCATATTGAACAGTCTCCTTTAAAACAGCAAAGATGAGAAGTACAGGAGACACAGGATACAAGCAGCATTCTAAAATCTTGAGTTTCTGGAAATGTGGAATTCCTATGTAAATGTCAGAGAAAATGCTTTGGATCCTGCATTGTTTCTGGGAATAACTCTCATGCACACAGTCATGGGAGCCCCTGAATCTACGCTCTTGTAAGTTTCAGTATTCTCTTTGGCCTTTATAAGAATGCAATTTTTTGAGGACTCTACCACAGAAATGATTGCTTCTGGCTGTGAACACTTTAGAGCTCAAAGCATCTGTTGTCCAGTTTCTTCTATTTGTTTTCCTAATACATTTCCTTAAAGGAAATTAGGCCTCTGATCTTCTTGCTTCTTCTAGGAATCACCAGTAAAGCCTGTTTTTCAAATGCAATTCTAGAACCTGACAGATTTTGTTTCCATAACACCCTTTTTCAATTTAAAAGCAACTTCCCTAAGGCTATCTGGTACAAAAAAATGAGAAGACCACACTGTTAATCTGACTTTTGTCCTCATGATTTTTTTCCACCATTGAGAAATTATACCTTCAGTTTCTTTAATCAATTGAGAAATTTTACTGGGCCTTGATTTCTCAATGTCTTTTGTAAAGCAAATTGTAGTCTTGTGGTACTGGAAGCAAATCAATATCAGTATTTGAATACCTATGCTTTGTTTATTTCTTTTGTCTGCCTCTAATCATCCTATTATTTCTTAGTATTATCTTGTTCTGTAGTACCTCCAAATGTGAAAACTGTAGTTATCATGCACTATTAGCAGTCTTCCCCAGGAGATATAAAGACAATAGGTTTGGTCTATCTCCCTAGTTATAGAAATCTCCCTCTTCTCTCTCTTTTGTCTTTGAGATGCCACATGACAATTTGATGCATGCATGCAATGTATAATGATCAAATCAAGATAATAAGCATTTCTATCTTCTCACATATTAGGCATTTCCACGTGTTCTCTTCTTCTGGTTATTTGACTTATATCATAGATTACAGAAACCAATATTTATCCTGCTATGCTACAAGGCAGAGGTCATCCCTTCTTCCTAGCTAAGTTAGATAAGAGTTCCTGTGTTTACTCTCCTCCCTACCCCTTTCCAGTTTCAAATGTAAGTTACTGTACTCTATTCTTTTATGAACTGACTTCACTGTCCACAAACGAATCTTTACATGCAACATTTGTCTCTCTGTGTCTGGATTATTTCCATTAATATTATCTTCAATTTCCAGTATCAGCTCAGTTGTTTTACCCTTTGCTTTCTGATTTGTAACCTATGGCTATGTGGCTCAAATTTTTATTAATGTTATGACAGTGCACTCACTACCTTTAGTATAGCTGTTTCTTCAATGACTCAAGAAACAATACACTATGCTGTCATGACCAATACCTGAAAATCTTAGACTCCCTAATGCAATGAGTTCATTATTTACTTAGCTCAATTTTGATGTAGCAATCCTCTTCCCAGGGGTACTTTAGACACGGGGTCCTTCTGCCCTGTGTCTTTATTCTTAAATTACTCCTGTAATAATGTAATATCACTAACAAAGAGTATGAGAGAGTGCAATATTAGAGATATATCAGATATTATTTTTATTAGAGGATATATAGATTTTATCAAATGGTGACAATATCTACCTCAGAATCATCCAACATGCATGCACAGAATAAGAAGAGACAGAATAAAATAAGTCCTGAATAAGAAAAGATTATACCCAGCACAATATATTTCAGCAGGCTGTTGCAAAAACTAATAAAACAGGTGCAAAACAGAAACACTACACGTCCTATCACTCTAATAACTTGTGCTTAAGTGTTTTTTTTTTTTTGCTTCTGATTATTTTCTGATAGAATTGGAGTTGTGATGCATACCTTGATGATTTTCTCTAGTCTAAACACTGCATAAGATCAGTTTTCTTATTTTACTCTATGAATGAAATCTAGACAAGACCATTTGCATTAAGAAGAATACCTTCAATTTCTGCAAGACTGTACTGTGGTTATAAGTTTTATTAGTATTTTCTCTGACATTACCTTGGGTCTGAACTTCCAGGGTATATTTTTTCCACATCAAGCTATCACTAAGATGTAAAAAATAAATTTGGCCATAGATGTTTCCTCTTAAAGTATAAGAGGGCCTATTAGGTCTCCTATTTTCTACTGAGTTAAAAGTTCTGATGAGATATGAGCCAAGCATGAAAAATAAAACTCACACTCAGCTCCTGAGAGCTTAGGCGGCATAGCTTTTTCATAGATAGGTGAAAAATGAGGATCAGCAGAGGCAATGTGGTGGTCCCTTCTTATTTGTGATACTCCATTGTGTTTTGTCAGTCATGATGAGTGTTCAAGGAAAAACTAGACCAAACTGTCAACTTTCTTATGCAACAACAGTTGAAAGAACTGCCAAAGTCAAACAATGAGGAGAAGTAAAGTACATAAATTCCCCAAAGTCCCAGTAATGAAGAGCTTACACAGATCCAATATATGACTATAAATAAAATAATCTCTTAAATACATAAGATGCCATGTGAAAGGGAGAACATTTCTGAGTAACAAACTAAGATTGTAGCTGCCTGTATATGTTTTTTGTTTTTAATTTTATGTACTTCCAGAAAACATAGAGCCACAAACAAAACAAATAAATCAACAAATTAAAAGAAATATAGAGAAAAAGTAATTCTTACTCAAACTTCATAGGTTGCTAAGTTTGTTTATGAGTTTTCTATAAAAAAGACAGAACAACAAGAGGAAAACAATTTTTTTGTGGAAGAAAAGCAGCAACCCAGAATATGACTGTCCCAGAGCATTGGCTAGAGACTCTTTCTTAAATAACATTTTAACAAACAGCCATTGATGGTAGAGAAGTCATAAGGAGAAGGCAGTCCTTGCTTCTGAATGGCTGGATCACAGAGGGAATGAAAACACACATAAAATGACTCAGAGAGAAAAGTTTGCTCACAAGGCCCACTCTTGAAGCACTGCTGTGATGACTGCTAAGGCTGCCTTCATGAAGGAGGATTTTCATTCTGCCTTTAGGCAAGAAACAAGGGCCAAAAGACCTCATGCTTTTGTGAATTTCTAGCCTCCCATCAAGAAAAAAGATTAGAAAGAATCTCTCACCATTTGAACTGCCTTCAGCTCAACAATTCTTAATATTTTAAGGAGAAATATTTTTGTTTCATTCATATGTTTAGTATACACCTAAACTATCTGGTAAATGAGAACTAAAGAAGACCCCAAATAAACCCCTAGCCAACCTTCCAAAGGAAGAAAGAAGAGACTAAATCTATTCAATTAAGAATTAAAAGGGTGAAACCACAACAGATCCTACAGAAATCTAAAAGACTTTTCAATACCTGCTTAGAGAACCTGTATTCAAATAAGACGGAAAATAGAAGAAATGGACAAATTCCTACATATATATGAATTACCAAAATGGCTTTAGGAAGATATAAAAATTCTATACAACTCAGCATCAATCAACGAAATTGAAGATGTAATTAAAAGCCTACATACAAAGGTCCTAATAGATTCACTGCTGAATTCTTCAAGTGTAGAGATCTAATGCCACTACACCTCTACCCCTTAATTAACTACAAAAGGATGCAAAATTCCCGAAGTCATTAATGGAAGCAAGTTTTACTCTAATACCAAAACCAAAGAAAGACTT
Source organism: Tympanoctomys barrerae (assembly GCA_002564285.1). Lineage (NCBI taxonomy): Eukaryota > Metazoa > Chordata > Mammalia > Rodentia > Octodontidae > Tympanoctomys > Tympanoctomys barrerae. Next base: position 19,071 of record NDGN011553527.1, on the reverse strand, counting down.
ATCCGAAAGAAAGAAAGAAAGAAAGAAAGAAAGAAAGAAAGAAAGAAAGAAAGAAAATAAGAACAGGCTACTCTCCTTACTGAACATAGACACCAAAATTCTCAATAAAATATTGGCAAATAATATACAGCAAATCATCAAGAAGACTATACAGCATGACCAAGAAGGATTCATCCCAGGGATGCAGGAATGTTTCAACATATGCAAATCAACATGTGTAATACACCATATCAACAGAACTAAGGACAAATATCATGATCTTGCAATAGATTCAGAAAAAAATACTTGACAAAGTCTACCACAAAAATGCAATTTTAAAATATTACAGAAAATTGAAACATCAGGACCTCTATCTCAATCTAATGAAAGTCATCTATGACAAACCAACATCCAGCATCATGCTAAACAGATAAAACTGAAAACATTCACTCTAAAATCAGGAACAAGTTAAGAATGTCCACTGTCATCATATCTATTCAAAATGGTTCTGGGGGGCCAGTGAGATAGCTCAGAGGACTAACTGCCTGCTTTGGCAAGTGCAAGGACCAGGGTTCAACCCCTGATTTCTCATGCCACGCCAGTGACTGAGTCCAGGCACAGTGGCACAGGCCTGTAATCCCAGCACTGAGGAGGCTGAAAACAAGAGGATCACTATGAGTCTGAGCTGCACAGTAAGATCCTGTACCAATTATATAAAATGGAAAAATAAGGTTCTGGAAATATTAGCAAAGACAATTATACAAATAAAAAGAATAAAATTAGGAAAGGAACAGTTCAATTATCATTATTTGCAGATGACATTATGCTTCATATAAAAGATCCCAAAAACTCAACCAAAGAAACTTCTAGATTTAATAATCAGATTCAGTAATACAACTGCATACAAATTCAATACTCAAAAATCAATAGCCTTCCTGAACAAAAACAAAAAACTCACTGAGAGATAAAATAGAGAATCTACACTTTTCACAACAGCATCAAAAACTGAAATATTTGGGAAATTACCAAAGAAGTGAAAGAATTTTACATTGAAAATTCCAGTATTCTGAAAAAGGAGAACTATTAAGATATCAGAAAATGGCAGGATGTCTTTTGCTCTTGGATAGGAAGAATCAACATAATGAAGATAGACACACTTCCAAAATTGTTATACAGATTTAATTCAATCCTCATCAAAATGCCAATAGCATACCTTATAGTATTTGAGAAAACGATCTTAAAATTCATTCAAAAACAGAAATGATCTAACATAGCCAAAACAACTCTTGGCAACAAAAGGAAGACAACGGGTATTACAATTCTTGACTTGAAATTATATTACAGAGCTACTGTGATGATGACTGTAAGGTATTGGATAAAAAAAAAAAAAACTAGTTAAAACCAAACCCAAATATCAATGGAACACATTAGACGATCCAGAAACAACTCTAATTATACTTATGCCTTTGACAAAGAGGCCAAGTACCTTTAACTGGAATAAAAATAGCCTTTTTAATAAGTGGTACTCGGAAAGTTGACTTTTCATACGCTGATGATTAAAAATAGATTTGTATCTTTCACCATGAACTAAACTAAAATTGAAATAGGTCAAAGATTGAAGTATTAAAACAGAAACACTAATTCTACTATGAGACAGAATAGGTAAAATTCTTCAAGACTTTGGTGTAGGCAAAGAATATTATGAGCAAAACCCAAGGTGCACAAGAACTATTACAAAGAATCAACAACTGGAATCTCATCTAATTAAAAGCATTGGCACAGCAAAAGGAATCACCAACAGAATGAAGATTCAACCCATGGAGGAGAAAAATATTTACCTGCTGTTCCTCAGACAAAGGACCAGTATCCAGAACATATAAAGAACTCAAAAAATTATATGCACAAATTTAAAGACCCAACCCAGAATTGGACATCTGAAATGAACATGCGCTGCTCAGATGAAAAAATACAAATGGCAAATAAATATATTTTTAAAACACTCAACATCATTAGTCATTCCTGAGATGCAAATGAAAACAACTCTGAGATTTCATCTCACTCCAGAATGATAGATATTATTTTAAAAAATCAAGTAATAATAAATGCTACTGGGATGTGGGGGAAAAGGAACATTTATTCACTGTTGATAGGAATGTAGACTAAAGAATTGTGTAAATCACTGTGGAGATTCCCCAAAATATTTAAAGTAGGGTTTCTATTTGAATCAACTACTCCCCATTGGATGCTGTCTTCCTGAGGGAATTGAAGGCATCATGAAAGGCAGAAACATATACACTTCCATGTTTATAACAGGACAATTTGTAATAGCTAAATGTTGGGAGCAATCCAAATGTCTGTCAACCAGTGAATAAATAAAGAAAATATGTTTTTTATATACAATCGTAGCCATAGTGGATAAACTTGAGTCAATTCTAGGTAATGGATGCACCTTGAGACCATGCCCTTAAGTGGAATAAATAGGACACATTGGTAAATATGGCATTGTTTCTCTGCTGTAATAAACCAAAAGCATAAATAAGGAACAAATTGTATAATTGATACTATAAAATAAGAAGAAAAACTTCAAATAAAAAAGCACACTTGAAGGAGAGAGGGGAAATAAAGGAAAAGAAGAGAAAAAAATGAGAAAAGAAAAAAACAGAAGCAAAGCTTTTTGTAAATAAGGATGGAAAGGGGTTGAAGAGAGAGAAGTGGATTGGGAAAGAAAAATAAAGATATATCATGTACAGGCACAAATCACTGTGATAAATATGATCATTGTGTATATTTAAATTGTACCATAAACTTAATCAATTATAAAATGGAATAACCTCAAGAAAATCCCAGCTTATAATTACTAACAGTGCTTTCACAAAACTTACAAACAAGCAGACAAAAATATCTATGAGTTAGGGTAGGGGGTAACAAGCATTATGCATAGAAAAGAGAAGATAGCTATTTATGTCAGGGCTAAAATTTCTCTAAGACCACTGTCAAAAAGAGGATCTATACACCGAGAAGACATTACAAAAGGATTTTAGTAGTTGAAAACATTGAATTAAAAGCTAAGGATGTGGCAGAGATGTGAATTTGAGTAAAAATTCCATAAGATAAACTTCTCAAAGGAGACAATATCAAAAAGTTAAATGAAAATATCTTCTGGAAATTAGGTAGAAGTAGAAATATTAAAGAATTATAAAACTAAGATATCCTTCAACTCACTATGTCTCTCAGGTTGACCTTGAACTTTCAGTAATCTTTTTGCCTCAGCTTCCTGAGTGCCTTGATTACAGTATATACCACCACACATGGCCAAGAAAATATTTTTTAAATGATAATAAAAACAAAAAGATTTTTAAATGATATATAGATGACTTAGTCTATTTTATGTTGTTATATCAAAATACTAGAGACAGTGTGGTCTATGAAGAACAGAAATTTATTCCTTCTAGGAGTTGGAGCTGAGAGGTCCAGAGTCAAAGCAATAGTAACTACCACAGGCTTTCTTGCAGCTTTATTCAGTGTTGGAAGGACAAAGAAAGGCCAAGAGAGAAGAATAGATCAAACTCGGTGCTGTAGGCCGTTTGCTATCATCCCTGTATTCCATGAAGAAAGGCTGCACCCTCATGACCTTAACACCTCCCATTTGGCCACACCTCCCAACAGTGTTGCATTGGAGACAAAGTTTCCTGCACAGGTAAACCATGGCTGAAAGCAACGTTTTTGATATAAAGAGACATTACATACGGACTGAACCATTAAAAAATATCTAATCCAACCTCCCAGAAAATATTAGTTTACATAATCATAAATAAATCAACTAATTCTCATATATGCAGTTTAACTTGGTTCATTCAATCTAAATTTTTTTATTTTATCTTTCCATTTGTATTTCTTCTTTTGAGTTCTTATACTAGGGAGACTACACGA